>BJBW01010438.1:19702-38835 GCA_004320125.1 Scolopax mira | reverse complement strand
GGGGGGAAAAAAAAGGAGAAGAAAAAAAAAGACAGAACATAAGGCACTAGAACAGATTCTGTATCTAAGGAAATGTTAAAGATGGGCCAATTACACTACAGTCCAGAAATATCACTGCCACTTTTTTAATGCTGTGGGAACAGCCTTTATGCATTTTGCTCAAGATCGATGTACCTCTGGCTTAATCTCTCACATTTGTTTTGCAAGTATCAATTACCACACTTAAAGCTATCACTTAAAACAAACAAGCCACCAAAGAAGTCAGTCTGCCTTAGGAGTGTGGGCTGGGAAAGCTGTTTTAAGTCCAGTCTGACACAAGCAGATCTTATCTCCAGCTCATCCCAGCATCACCCAGTGGGAAGCTTGTGATGAAGAAGGACAAGGAGGAAAAGCCTCACTTACATTTTGCTCGAGAGAAATTCAGAGCAAACTCGGATGGATGCGTGGGCTGTGCCTTGCCCTTGTCTGCTGATCCCTGAGGTGAAAGAGTGACTGATGCCAAGCACACGCTGTGAGGCGAGAGGCTGGGGACAACAGGCACCAGCCATGGCCACCCACTGCCCCGTTGAACTGGGCAGTGGCAGGAAAAACCCCTTTCTCTGGGACAGGGAGCTGCCACCCCAGTGGGGTCCCTGCGCTGGACATTTTGTGTCAAGGAAAGGGGATGGGGAGGCAGCCGCTTCACAGAGGAGACCAAGAAGGGCCATGGGGCTCTGAGGGGACCCAAAAGTGAGCGGCCATGGGGTGTTTCACCACCTCGAGATGGGCAGGACCTGTGAGGGAGCAGGTAATGGCCCCCAGATGGGGTCTGTCAGCGCCTGGGGACAGGTGGGCCCTCTAAGGGAGCAGGTAACAGCCACTGGGATGGGGTCTGCAGCAACCAGGCAGGTTCTGTGAGGGAGGGGATAACTGTCCCTGGATGGGTCTGTCAGTGCTTGGAGATAGGCAGGACCTGTGAGGGAGCAGGTGATGGCCCCCGGGATGGATGCTTCAGCACCCAGGATCAAGTGGGATCTGTGAGGTAATGGCCCCCGGACGGGGTCTGTCAGAGCCTGGGGGCCGGTGGGACCTGTGAGGGAGCGGGTAACGGTGCCCGGGACGGATCCCTCAGCACCCAGGGCCGGGCGGGACCTGTGAGGGAGCGGGTAACGGCCCCCGGACGGGGTCTGTCGGCAGCCGAGGGCGGGCGGGATCTGTGAGGGGGAGCGGGTAACGGCTGCCCGGAGGAGGTCTGTCAGCGCCCGGGGGCCGGTGGGACCTGTGAGGGAGCGGGTAACGGCTGGGTCGGCGGGACGGATCCCTCAGCACCCGGGATCAGGCGGGACCTGTGAGGGAGCAGGTGATGGCCCCCGGATGGTCTCTGCCAGCACCTGGGATCAGGCGGGACCTGTGAGGGAGGGGGTAATGGCCACCGGGACGGATCCCTCAGCACCTGGGATCAAGTGGGACCTGCGAGGGCGCGAATAACTGTCCCCGGTTGGGGTCTCTCAGAACCGGGGGCACAGAACGCAAACCGAGCGCGTCGCCTGCGGTGGCGGGGCGTCCCGCACCCTCCCTCCGTCCCTCCCTCCCTGCCCCCCGCGCCACCCCTTCCCCGGCCTCGGCACTTACGGGCAGGAGCAGGAGCGCGGCGGCGGCCGCCACCGGGAGGCTGCGCTGCGGGGCCCGCCCCGCCATGGGGCCGGCGGGGCTGGGGGGCGGCGGGGAGGGGGGTGGGGGGGGTGTCTCCCCGGGGCTGGCGCTGCCCGCTCAGCCGGAGCCTCCGCGCTGCCCCGCAGCTGGCATCTTTCCCCCCCCGCGGCTGCTGCCCTTGACCCCCTGCCCGCCGCCGAGGAGCCGGCCCCAGCGCCGCTGGCGCGTCCCAGGGCAAACCCCCGGGAGGGAGGGAAGGAGGGAGGGAGCCGAGCCCGCCCTCCGCCCAGGGCGCCTCGGGGATGGAGGCGGCCGGGGGCGTCCTGGGGGAGCGGGACTCTCAAAGCCGCCAGAAGGAAAGCGGGAAGCTTCCTCTCCCTCCTGCACTGAATGGAAGAGGGAGTCGTTCTCCCCTCACCACCCCCTCCACCAGGCACTGGGTGCAATCAGGACTCCGCTGCCCACGATCCTCCAGAAGAAATGGGGTCACCCCCTTCCCAAGCACTAGGTGCAGTGCAGAGCCTTTTCCCCAAGTGCTGGCTGCAATGGGGACACCTTCCACACAAGCTTACAGAAATAACGGGCATCCTCCTCCACCCGCCAAGTCCGTCCGTCCATCTGTCCCCCCCCCCCATATATTGTAGATTCCACTGCTTCAAAGTTTTGAGGAACAAGAGGTGCCCAGGCACTGAGTATGGGTACTCCTTTCCAGAATTAGGTGCAATGCAGACACCCTCACAATCCTCCAGGAGCAATAAGAATCCCTTCACCATCATGTGCATTAGGTGCAATGTTAACGCCATGGCCACAAGCTTTCAGGGTTTCCCCCACTGCCCAGGCTCAAAGTGCACTGTGGAACCCTTACAAGCCTCCAGAAGGAAGGAGACAGAAGGACAACCCCTGAGACCTAGATGCAATGTTATTAGGTGCAATAAGGACCTCCACCTCCAAGATAATGAGAAGTAAGCCTCCAGGCTTCCTGGGTACCCCAAGGGGCAAGAGGTTTCCAGCCTGTTGGTCATCAAATTCATCGGTACACCTTTCCCCAAATCTCCCAAGATTCCTCAGCTGCAATGAGAAGCCTTTTTTCCCCAGCACCAAGCCTTGTAAGACTCCCCAACAGCATGTATCAGCCAGTAGTGTACACCCTCCTAGCCAGGCAACCCAAAAGCAGCCCATCTGGCTGGTTTTTGTGCATTTGGTTTCCGAAACAAGAGACATTTGTCCTGCTCTTCTCATGTATGGATACTTGCCAGACTGGACCCCTGTGCAAGCAAAGCCAAAAGAAGGTTACCCCGTAACTTCATGCCAGACACACAGACACACTAGCCCAGAGGGCTTCTGGCTGGCTGCTCTGTTGCCCTTGGGTGGCTGTTGGTGCTAAGGGACTTGGAGTCTTACAGATTTGGATGCCTGACCCCGTGGGGGCCCATAAGTTGGGGCTATAACGGAGACTAATTGCTCCCTGCCTCCTGTGCCCAGCTAGGCTTTTCCATACAATGGCTCCGTTTGTGGTATTGTTAGACTGTGGGCATCAGGCCAAGTCCTGGTCTTCCCAGTGCCAGAAGTGAGCCTAATCAGATTACTTTTTTTTTTTTTCTTCTCCTCTGCTCCATCCCATCTGCCCAGAGGACAGCCAGCTGTGTTGTGAATCACAGTCGGTACCTGCCTGCAGCTGCAGCTGGGACTGTCCTCAAAAGCCCAGCCATGTCCTGAGGCACACAAGCCTCAGTCACAGCTCTGGAGCAGAAGCAGACACGACCTGCCCCTTCCCAGTCCAGCTGCTGGATTTCCACAGGGTGGAGTGTCACACAGTGCCTGTCACCTCTGACGGGCACCTCTGTGCCTTTTCCTCCCTGAGACACTGCCTTTCTACCACTCTTCTTGTTTTGCTTTGGTTTTGGGGGGTTTTTTGATTGGCATAAAGATCATGGTGGCACATAGGAACGAGTCCCAGCAACTTCTCAGGGTTTGCAGAAGCTTAGCAAACCTCACTTAGAAGCAGAAGTACCTGGACATCTTTCTTTGAGGACTTTATGATTATTTTAGTTTTCTGTCATTTGCTCAGAAAGGCATGAAACAGCTCAGCCTCTCTAAATACCTACAAGGAGTCTTATATCCCTAATCCCATCCAGGAATCCCACTTGATGGTGGGATGTCACAGCAAAAAAATGGGCACTTATATACACTACAGGATCTGGAATCCTCCTAACACACCAGCAAAACTTTTTCCAAAGCAACATTATTTTCTTTTTTCCTCTGGTTATTCAACAGTTTGAATGCATTTAAATATTTGAGCTTGCTTACTTTTCCCCCCCCTGTCAGTTACACACCAACATTTGTTTCCTTTCATTATTAAAAGGAAACAAAACCGTAACCCAAAGTTGCATGCTTCCAATTAATATGAAGACTTTCATGAAAATGCAAAAGGGGGAATAAATCCAGCAGGATTTTTTTTATTGCATTTAAACATTTACCTCCGGGACTGGAAACTCACCCGCGATGGGATTACGTGAACTCCTGAGAATTGGTAAAGGACGCCTGGAGCTGCTTGTGCACAGACACACGTCACCTGCCCCAAAACCAGAAAGGTTTTCCAGCCTTCTGCTCCATGGCTTATCCATGTTCATTGTGCTGTCCAGAACCGGAGCCTCGTCATGTTAAAAGCTGTATTGAAAGAGAACAAAACAACTCCAAATTGTGACTATCTAAGGATTAAATAAATCATTCCCTCAGTCTTGTTTTCAGGACTTTTCCCCTTAGGGCTGATTGCAAAGTGCAACCACAGGTTGCTTTATAAGGACACTTCCCTTCAGATCCCCTTGTGTTCTTTAAGGGCTGAGCTCCCGTTGCAGCTTGTCCTTCAGTTGTGGTTGTGCTTGGGACTCTTCTCCCAGTCGTGTCCTTTTATAAAGGTTGTAGGATCATTCATCATACTGCCTGGCTTTATGGCTGAAATTGGTCAAAGATTTAAAATGGAGACAGAGAGACATACACAGACAGAGATATGCACACACACTTGTACTTGGGGGTATGGCATATGAAACATGAGCCTTGTTCTTTTAGGGAACAGATTAAGACCCATGAGATCAATACGCAGAGATGCAGGAGAAGAACGTGACAATTCTGATCAGATGGACAGAGTGAGTCTCCTTATGGGATCATGGCATGGATCCAACTGTTCAGTTCTTGCCCAAATGACTTTCATATAACCATTCCCATACAAGGATGACTCCCCCTCGTTTGTTTGGTGGTGGGATTTTTTTCCTTTTTAAAGCTCCTGAAAGGACTTAGATATATCTTCAACTCTCAAGCCTACAAGTATTCCCACTGCTCTTGGTGGTGAAACTGTACAGAAAACATCCTTGCTGAAGGAAGGGCAGCTCTTGGTGTAACATCTAACACAATGAGGTCCTTGCCATGTTTGGAGCCATGACGAGTTGCTACAATAAAACTAAGTAACTTAAGAAATAGTTTTAATAATAACTACAAACATCACACAAGACAAAACTATCCAAAGGGTGGAATTGGACTGAAACAGGTGCCAACTATGTCTGAAATATGGGATGACTTCTCAGAGGGATGAGGTGGCTTTCAGTTGGAGTAAAGGGAACTAACTGAAGGTATCAAACATGTCCCTCCAGATGAGATTCAGAGCCCTCTTCTATGGATGCGTTTCCAGCAGAGCAAAGGCAGGGATGACATGATTGAACTGCGAAGAGGGACACCAGGAGTCTTAAGCATAGGTCAGTTATTGGGTCTGAGCTCCTGTTGCTGCATCCATCCTTTGAGTATCTTGAATGAGCACACTCCGAATCTTCTCTTGAAGTTGAGCCTGGACTGATAAAGCTCTGGGATCAGGAAGAGATGAGGATGTGGTGATCACAGACCTATGGCTGGATGCAGAGTGGTGCTTGCACTTTTTGCTAGACCTTCAGTGGAACAAAGCACCTGAAGAGCAAGGGTTCAGTTTCTGACCCAAGTATCAAATTCTACCTAAGCTCTGTCACAAGTTGGTGTAAAATGCAGGTTTTACTCCTATTGTCAGCCATCAAATGATGCTTCCCCCTTTGGGAGAAGGCTGACAGATCAGGTCCTCGTTTGGAACCTCAAGTTTTATGTCTCTCGTGCAGGATCTGAGCGGATCCAATTTTAAGTAGATATTGGCTGTTTTATTCACCTCGAGCTAATAAATTTAAACTCCTTTCAGAGATGTTGTGACCACTCAGAACACCCAAAAAACTCTGAGAATGTTGTACTGCCCTGTCCCCTTTCGACTGCACCAATTCCAGCTCTGTTTCGACGAGGCAGGTGAATTGATCTACTTATGCCAGATCTGAAAAAGGTCAAGCTGGGAACAGGAAGAGGATTCCCCCCTGCCTCTTGCACAGTGAGTGAATGCCATGATGACATTTGAAACCAGAATAATGTCTGCAAGGGAGTAAAGTTAGCTGGAGGGTTCTAATTAATAATGAATGTAATGGTTTCCTGAAATAATGGAGGGTCAGAGTTGGTAACGAGCATGGCTCAGGATAACCGAAATCACTCTGACAAAGTAAAGGCACATAGATTCTTCCCCTTCAGTGAGCTAGTACTTGCAATTACACTTGAATGAGGAATATAAGTCAGATGGAGGAGAAAATGGTGATATTTAAAGAAAGTTCCATTGTCTGAAATGGTTTCTAATAGTGCTATCTCTGGGGTGTAGTATAAACCTTGGGACTGGGGTGGGAGGAGGAAAATGAGGTGAGTGTCACCCCTTCAGCATAAAATAGATCTTCTGTCTTTCTTTACCACGGAACTCATGTGGACACTGTATTCCCATGGAATAACAGGGTTTTTCCTCGTGACAGTATCCCCAGTGTAGTGTTTTGCACATCTTATTGCCAAGGCCATGCCATCAGCTCATCACTTCCCAAGAGCCCCCCAAACCCCAAGCTGGCACCGAGCCCATATGGGCTGGGCAAATCGTCCCGGTGGCTGCTCCTCTTTCCCCATCCAGCTGGGGGACAGCAAAGTTGCCACATCAGGGGATTTGGGTGCCTCACAGTCAGACTTTCAGGAGCCTTGCTACAGCTGAGAGGCAGGCTGTGAAGGACAACTGGCAGCCTGGAAACCGTTGCTCTGAGGGTGTTCTGAAGTTCCTTGGCAAAGCAGTTTCTGGAATGGATCTCCTCTAGCTAGAGTGAGGCACCTAGCTCCCAGGGAGATCTCTAAATAGAGTGCATCTTAATATTTGTACTGAATCCCAGCCTGTGTGTCAGTTTTCACAGTTGGCATGTTCCAATCCCACTCAGGGACTGGTGAAGGTGCTTGGCCTGTTTGCTGCACACAGAGTGTACACACGTGGTGGGTGATTACAGCCAGAAAGTGGTAATTCAATTAGCTCTTCACTCATTTCCCTACATCTCAGTCTGTCATTTCTGACAAGCTCCATCGTTGCCTCTGAAAGCTTCCTTGCTGGAGTGTCGTTTCACCAGGTGAAGCCTGGAGAGGGTCCTGCCCTTGAACAGGCTGCTCTGAACTCTTTGAGGTGGCAATTCTTTTAGTAGCTGAATTGTCAGCAATCCCTGGCCTCCGAACTCCCAAGTCCCTTTAGGATTTCCTTGTAGGAGGTTATCACAGCACCACACTCACAGCATGTCAGGAATTTCTTTAGAAAAACGTTTTCCCGATGCAATGTTTGTTTCATTTTTTGCCATCATCTGACAACACTGCTCATTTGGCTTTTTTACTGAAATATTTGAAAGTAATTTCTTTCTTTTTCTTCTTCCCCAAGAACTGGTTGCAAGCTCTCTGGGAGCTCACAGCAGAGCAAAAAAAACAAACAAACAGGCCAAAAATATTCATGATATTTCTTCGCATAGTTGCCTGGCACTGGGAGTTTTAGTGGAGAAGCCTCTACAATTTGACTCAGCAGTTGGCAGGTAAATGAAATCAGAATCAGTTTTACAATTTTTTTTTTGTCAATCACAGAAACAATACTCCAATTTTATACTTTGCAGCGATGTGGAGTTCAGTCAAGCATCACTGGAGGTACACACAGGAGAACAAGGCTTGGAGAGTGGAAAAATGCATAAAATGGGGATTTTCTACATACGTTTGCCTGGAATTCAGCTGTCAACATAATTTCTCTCTTTTCATCTCTGTAGCCTAATAGTGCTGTGTCATCCCTGAAGAAAAGCATCACTCTTTTCTCAAGAAGAACTGCCCTCTATTTTGGATTGTGCTTGCTGCATTTTTTCCATTGTGCCTAAAGTTAACCACTTGAATCCATACTGGACATGTAAGCATATGCTTTTGTGTATAAGGACTAGCCTTACTTCAGTGAGCCAAGCATCCATGCAAAATAAATTAGAGTTAGGTATCTTTGGGAGTCAGGATCCATAGTTACAAAACTTATCCTGACGTTACTGACTGTGACCCTAGAGTTTGCTTTTGCAACATCTGCATTAGTATATAAATTGCTTGCAAAAATCATACTGCCAAGAAACTGATAGTCAAACAAATGACTTCTCTTCGAAAGAAAAACAAGGAATTTGTACATAATGTTTGGTTTTTTTCTCATTTTACTTCTTGCCCTTCAGCCATCTCAGTCTTGTTAGTTCCTAGAGTCAACAGCAGCACAGTGCTTCGTTTGGTAAACAATGGGTCTGGAAATTATGCTGATAACTAGAAATAAGTGCAAGTAGACAGACTGCATACTAAGCAGAGGTTCCTATCAACGTTTTGGTCTCTGCATAAGACATTCATAACATGTCTGGTATAGGACACTGCAATTTTAAAAAAAAAGACATAGGAAATGAGACATCAGTTTCCAGGAAATTTTCTGTCTCAACAAACTGCCATCATAGGTAGGGCTGGCCCGAATAGAAGTCATTATTTATAATATAGCACAGATGAACTGGTTTCTTCACTCTAATCGATACAGTCAGAGAAGAACAGCTTCATTTCAACACCCTCAACTTGATGCCTCGACGGGGACTCGCATCCCAGTTCTGTCTGTTCTGTCCCTTGGCTGTGAAAGGGGCTGGGAGCAGTGAGTTCAGATGGGAAGAGCTGCACTGGAGATCACTGCACTTCGATGAGATGATTCCCAGCCAATCTTTCATGAGACAAGGAATTACACTGCAAGTTTTATTTCTTGTCATACACTTAGCTCTTCTTTACTGACACACTCTTATGACAGTTTACAGTGACTGAAAATCTGGTTCAACACACTTAAATCCTTACTGAGAGGCATCGTCACAGCAATTAATTAGAGCCACCTGTGGCCATGCTTTGCAATGATGAACATCTGTCTCCCAAAATCTGAATCAAAGCCACATGTGTTGCCTTATTTTCTATTAGAGCTCTTACGAGCAGGAGAGCTGTAGGATTTTTTAGTCATTTATGGGAATTCGCTCCTAAATATTTCAGTTACAGCCGTTTCAAAGCGGGTACCTTCAGGTATGAAATTCTACAGAGTGATGCTTCATGCACTCAGTATCTAATTAACATACATACTGGTGGGCTTACTATGGCTCACCCAAAATTGCTTGTGTTCATTTCCTTTAGCCCTTCCAAGGTCATAATCTCTTTTCACAGGAGTTCTTTGCATCAGGTGTCTTTAGCTCCAACTGTCTCCATTTTCATCAAGAGTTATTCTGTGAAGTTCACAATTTATTTTACAAACAAATAATGGCCTTTCTCATGCTACCTTAAATTAGGATGGTTCAACCTTTTCCAGGCCAGGTATTGTATGTCAATATTGACATCTCCCACTTGAAGGGTCAGATAAATTAGCAGTGGATGCTCCAAAGTCCTCCAAAGGATAAGACTCTGCACATCATCAACAGGAAGATTTGGCCTTTGGGATGCACATATTTTGTTATTACCTCTACCCTGATGTTTCCATGGACACTGCAGAAAAGATGGCAAAGTGGGTGGACTCAGCCTTAGATTACCAAGGGAAACATCTCATCAAAATGTAAAGGCATTCCTGTAAAATTCCAATGCTTTATTCATCTTAGCAGAGATGAAGCTATGTGAGCACTTACAGAAATTTCCTTCCAGCTCTTTAAGGTAAAGATTTTTATGCCAGTTGCTCACCACTCTTAATTCTCTACTACACCAGTACTGAGCTGCTGTCTGGGCTGAAAACCATCCTTTGCAGAGCAGCATTTTTATTCTAGATAATTTTTATTAAGAAACAGAGAAATCCAAGCCCTATCTTCCTCTAACATGCCTGGGCTCTGCAGATCTCAAGCTGAAAAGCCATGGAACAAAAGTAGATGGTGATCACTCCCTCCACAACCAGTTTTTACCTTCCCTGATCCTCTTTTCCTACCCTCTGTAAAGTTGCCAGTGGGCTCAGATTCAGATCCTTGGGCTTTCAGCATCACATCCCAGAACTCCAGGACAGGAGTTAAAGGAACAAAGATGTTGGAAAGTAATAACAAAAAACAGTTGTCTCACCAGGTGCCTGGTGAGACAAACCAAGAGTCTAGAGTTGTGTTAGAGTTACAAACACAACTGGAAACTTGAAGATAATGTACCACGCTATCTGGCAGTGGAAGGGGAGTGCTGGCTTTGTTTATTCTAGGGGGAGAATTAATGTGTATTCAGGTTTTCATCTTCCCACCATAAAGTGTGAAGGTGAAGAACCAGCAAATGGCAAAATCTTCATGGAAGGAAGATTCTCATTTAACGACACATTAAAGTATCGATGAAAGGAGCTAATTGTAGTATGAAGATATGAACTAATGAGTTATAATAGCAGAAAAGGGATGCATCGTTTCATGCTTATTTATCAGAGAAGTGATAATAAAGATTTTCTTTTTGCTTAGCAATTGAATTCCCTGGGCATTGGCTGTTTGTCAAGAAATGGTGCGTTACACACTCAGACATGAAAAGGAAAGGAAGAGATTATTGTTAGGGCTAATGCAATTTACACTCTAATGAAAACAGAGGTAGAGAGACTGAGCTAAAGGCACCTGTAATTCAAGGGTGTGTGGTTTCTGTCTTGTTTGCCTTCTTTTTTAGGTGGAAAGAAAGCAAGGCACTCATTTTGTGGATAAGCTGATGAGAGTAATTGACTGAATCTTGAGCTTCTTCCCAGAAAGAATAAGTTCTAGTCTTTGAATGACTGAAATTTTATAAAATGGTTCAACTTCTCTTCAAGAACAGATACGTAAGATGTTTGACAGACTTAACAAAGGCTTTGTTCATTCTCATTTGAAATCTTTGCTGGGTGAAGCATGCAGGGATGGACAGAATAATGTACCTTAAGTACCTGCAGCTGCCAATAAAACAGGCTGACTGGAAGGCAAACCCCACAGACCTTTCTTTCAAGTCAAATGAAAAAATTCAGGATGCCAGGGAAGCATCCAGATACAAATGAGTCCTTAAAACAGGGGTTCCTGCATGATGGCCTGTGATTCAGCGATAGGTTTGATGATAAAATGCAGTTGGGATGAAAAATCACATCATACTCAGAAGACTTGAATTACAACTTAGATACGAGTGCAGGTGCTCCACAAGAATTCTAAGTTTTGCAGTGACCTACTAAATGCAAAATTAATTCACAAAAGTTAAAAATCTGCATATTTCCCTATAGGGAGGCGAAAGGCAAGCAGCAGTAATGAATGAAACCAGCACTGTCTCCTACCACGCTAACACATCTCTTCTGATCCAAATTGGAAAGAACTCCAATGTATTCCACGTTATTTAAGGAAAAGAGATTCAAAGAGTTCCTATCAGTGCCACAGGGAACTAATTTATTTTAAAAACAAGCCTGGGAATTTTCCATACCTCACTGGACACGTTGCTGAGCCTGACTTTGAAGTCAGCCCTGCTTTGAGCAGCAGTCAGACAAGACATCTCCAGAGGTTTCTTCCAACGCAAGTTTTTCTATGATTCTATATTTCATTGCTATTTAACTTACATATAGATGCAGCGTTTTTTCCTTTGGGAAAAATCTTTGTAGAACTCCTGAGGGGGAAAAAGGTGGAGTTTAGTCATCAGCAGCAGATTGTGGCCATTGTCAGATGTTGCATAGACGTGCCTCACATCCTCCTACATCAAGTACCTGGACCTGCTTTCCTCATGCTGCCCTGGCCAGGGTTCCATCACCCAAACAGAATCAGGAGAAACCTGGGCGAGTTGATTGTCTCACAAGTAAAATTGTGGTGAAGAAAAACAAAACTCACAGAGTGAAACACAGACAAAAATACAAGAAAGGAAAAGCCATTTATGGCAGAAGGAGTTTCCCACAGATGAGTGACTCTCCACAGAGAACTGCCTGCTTTTGAGGATTTATCCCCTTTTCTGGCTTGAGACCATATGTGCCATCTAAATAACTTCTGCAGCAGAGGGAAAGAGACCACAAAAACCCAACAGATCCCTTGACACGTCTCTCCAGAGGAATCCCGTTCGCCTGCTTTGAGCAGCAATCAGGATTAAAACAAAGACAAAAGGCTTTAGTTTACTGAGCCCAGTGGGGAAGTCCTTTACCTAGAAGAAGCCTCTAGGTTATAGAAATAAAGCTTA
Organism: Scolopax mira; assembly: GCA_004320125.1. Classification (NCBI taxonomy): domain Eukaryota; kingdom Metazoa; phylum Chordata; class Aves; order Charadriiformes; family Scolopacidae; genus Scolopax; species Scolopax mira. The sequence continues at coordinate 26,673 of BJBW01010438.1, read as the reverse complement.
AAAAAGGAAAAGGCAACCTTAAATACACCTGACATCTGCCTCTTGTTAATCTGCCACTGAGGTGGTGACAGCAGACGAGCCCCCTCAGCAGTGCCTCTGCCCTGCGGCGCTGTCTCCAAGAAGTCAAGCTGCATTTTGACAGCAGATCTCCTCAGTGATATTTGGGAACTCCTATTTCTTCTGCCTCTGGTCAGTAAAGGAGACTGACCCCCCATGCTAAGCCTATGATGGGTGACTGTCAGAATGCAGATGGTAGATTAGATTATCTCAGTTTTGCCAAGCACTGGGATATAATACTCTGCATTCTCACACAGTCCTTCTGTGTAGGAAGCCTGCTGATTTTCAGGCTCCTCAAACCTCTCTCTTTCCATACAGCAACTCACTACACTATGAGGCTTTCCAGGACATGTCATTCCCACAGTAATCAAAAATTAGCCAAATATCAGATATCTTGATTCTTGGATTCAGAAAAAAATCCCCAAAACTTAAAGTGAAGGAAAGACAACCTCAGCCTATTATCTTGGGCAAGGGGTTAGAGAGAGGAATTCAAACCTCACACATTCCACTGCTGACCTGTGTTTTAAGTTGTCTCTTTGGTTTCGCTACCTGTAAAGTTGTTGGAAAGACCCCAAATGTTTTTGTGGTTACCCTAAAATGCAGCATCAGAATGCAAAACAGGGAGCATGTGGTGTTTATATCAACGGGAAATATTTTTGTACTTGGATGGCAGAAAGTCCGCCTCCGCCGCGTGGTGGGTGCACTGATTACTGAGTCTATTGCAATTTTATTTTTAATTTAATGCTGAAAGCAGAGGGTCCTGCCTCTTAACTTCACCTGACCTGACACAAGAAATGCCATGGGAGCAACTTCTTGCTTTTCTCTTTCTTTCAGCCTCAGTTCTGAGTTGCCATTTCCCCTACTCTTAGGGCCAGTATGTTACAATAACCAGTAGGAGTCAGGACCACTGGCATAAGGCCGCCAGGATTAATATAACCAAGTAATCCAATCTTAATGAGGTTTAAAAAGGAGTTTGACAGTAGTTCAAGAGCACTTAGTAGATGTATGGCTTGTCTGTGATTACTGAAGCATTCAAAGAATGTTATTAATAGGTCTGCAGTCAGGTGAACAGGTCTTTGGATTAATTTCCTGTAGCAACAGGCAGGAGTGTTTTAACTAAGTGAAAACTTCAACGACAAACACGTTGATAAATTTTCCAAGAACTTGAGGAAACACAGCAATGGAAAATGGATAACATTTGTATCTCAGATTCATCCTTCAAGCACATCTGGTCTACTCACCCCAGTTTCACAAACCCTCACAAGGAAACACACTCGCTTTCCAGAAGTGAAGTCCGAAATTATGTACCTGGCGCCTCGACTGTGAGAAGGAATAAATGATAATGGAGAAAAAAACCTGACTGCAATGAACAGAAAGTGCAGATGCCACTGAGTCTCGGGCAGGTTAAAGGAGGAGTAGCTTCCTTGAAATGGCAATGTTCTCAGAGCATCACAGGCCAGCATCAAGTGATGGCTGGGCCTTGTCAAAACTTGTCAAAACCAAAAAAGGACTCGCTGGCACCATTTCATGGGCCACGAAAATGGGACCAGCAGATAGTACTTTCCTGGAGTATTCACCCAGCATCTGGCTATTTCTGTCCTGATAATTTCTCTCCCAGCAATTCCCTAGGGCAGGAGGTATGTCTTTGCATTTAAAAACTATTAATCACTTTTAAAAAAATAACTTTTCTATGGACTTGCCTATTCTACGTACATTCCATATTCCATATTTATTTCTATATATGCCCATTATTTTGTACATTCTTGTGCTTCACAACATGCCCTGTCAAGGAGTTTCACAGTTCATGCAGGGCAAAGGAGCATTTTCTACCATTGGTTTTGAAACTGACCTTTAGTAGTCTTGTTTTATAACTCTTAGTTCTTGAATTGAAAGAAACAGTAAACAAACCTTCTCTGACCACCCTCTGCAGGCTCCAAGCCTTTCAGATACCATGGTGTTTGCAATATAGTCCATTGTAAATTCACAGTACTTCTTTTATGAAATGAAAATAGGATAACATACAAATAACCTCTTTTCTTTTTTTCTTTTTCTTTTTTTTCCTTTGCCATTCACATTTGCAGTCCACTAGCAAACAGTCTCTCTTGTCCTTCTCTGATAGTTCAAGGTCTAAGATCAATAGTTGTACTAGTCTCAGAATTGAGGACATAATGATTCATGCATTTAAGTAAAAAGTTCAATGTTTAAAGCCGGGATGTCACTACAAGCAATCGCACAAACAAGCAATCATTTTGGCAGAGGACAAAAAAGTGCACAAGTTTCGTGGCTTTTTAAATAATGAAAAAATACAGACCTTTGTAAGAACATCGTCTGAAGCAGAAATGAAATGATGCGCTAGTGCCGGAGAAAGTCAGCTACGCCGAAATCATTCTGGTTTCATACTGGTACCAGTGAGAATACGGCTTCATAGGTTTCAAATGCTCTAACTACTGAGCCAGATCTTGCCATCGTTGGATACAAAAGGCAGTCATTGTCATCAATCCCAGTGGGATCCCTTCTTAAGAGCCAGGTCTCAATCCTTCTCATTTGTTTTCAAGAAATAAATGCCTTTCAGTAAGTGTACTTTTCACTAATAGTAAAGTCATTCTGCTGAGCTTCCGAGCAGTTATTTAAATCTGGAGACTTAAGAGATTAGTAGGGGAATGCTTATTAATCGTCAAGACATTAAGTCTCACTTTAAAGCTTTTCTACAGCAGCTGTGTTCTCATGATAAAGAGGCATCAGGTCACCTGCTTCATTAAGCCCTAGTATTTGTGTGTGTGATTCATTAAGGCAGAACACAAAATGCAGGGATCTGTCTGCTTCCCAAACTCCCCATGGAATTATTACAGCTCTTTTCAGCATCCCACAAGTTGTGCCTTTACTTCAAGAGCCGCAGAACATCCGAAACAATCCCTCAGAAACATTCCCAGGGAATGTTTTCCCACTGGGAAATGTGAACCTGTCAAAAGAAAAACGTGTCATGGAAATATGTCAAGTTTGATAAAACATTATATTGAAAAATCTGAATAGAACACATCCATAGAAATATTCTCTCGTCGGTCTTTCAGGAGCTGTAGGATTTGTTTTTCATTTTTAAACAGCTTTTTCTTTTACTTTATTTCCCATGAAACAAAGAAAGCAGAAACCAAAATGAAATATTTTTAATGCCCCCACACAAACAGCATTCAGTGTTATTTGTGATTTCATTTCTCAGGGAAATTCGTTTTCCTGTTATTCATTTAAAATTGAATTTTGTTTTCACTTGTCAGAATTTCAAGCGAAAAAGAAAATCAATTTCCTTCTTCAGTTTTAATTAAGCCATGCGTTTTCCAAAGATTTAATTGAACTCCTTCAAGCATTAGTTAATTGGGCAGAAACAGGTACCATGAAGTTGTGGTAGGAATATAGGGCCAGAAAGAAGCAGGAAAAAAAAATAAAATAAAATAATTTCAATGCAGATGACAGCATTCCCTCCATGAGCTGTGCCTTTAGGTCCACAGCTTTCCAAACCATTTTCCCACATGGATTTTATCCGTAAATGCACCACCATTGCCATGGATTTTCACGTTTCTTGTGCCTCTCTGTGTCTCGGATGCATAGTTTACTGGAGGCAGGAACTGCTTAGACTATGCCGGGTTCCTTGGATGAGACAACTCCTTACCTCCATCTCAATAGCTACAGTCAAGGTCAAAAATAAGACTGATTTAGGAGCAGAGTGGTTCTGTTTGTGGAACACATGACATTACCGTGGCGGAAAATTCCAGATCTTTTCCTGCTCAGACTCACAGAGGCGTCGAGGAGTCGGTGTGCTCAGTGTGTAGCTGTGGCAAGAGATTATTATCTAAGGAGAGGGGCAGACAAATCAGATTCTCCTTCCCCCTTAAACTGGCAAGACCAGATAGAAGTGTATTTCACCCGTAACGATACACTCTTAAGAAATGGAAAGGAAAATGTAGAAAACACAGAAATATATAGAATAAATAAGGAATGTTGGAATACATATTGAAATAGAAGGGATAAACTCATAGAAAAAAAAAGTTATTAAAGGTTTTAAAGGCATACCATCTGACCTGGGAATCTGCCTGACACCACAAATATCTTCATGGACATCAACACCTCAATCTTAGCAGCTCTGGACTTCTATCAGGGCTCACTCCAGTGCAATAATCAGCATAAAGGTCGATTCTAGGAATGAAGGAAGAAGCCATTACTAATCTCTGTGTAGTTTGGCATATTTTACTTCTTCTGAGACTATTTGGTTTTACCCTTGGGTCTGCCATTGTTCTCTCCTGAAGTAACATGTACTCTCCTTTCTGTGGGAAGCTCTGGATGACACTCATGGAAACTACTTGTGTCACAGGCCATATCCTTCTCAAATTGGAGCTATGATGGGTCAACTAAAAAGGCTAATTTATCTGAGTGGAACATCCTACTGACACAACTATATTGTTTCCATGTCCAGAATTAGCTTGGTTGAGACTAGACTGAATATCTCAGCCTTGGCAGCACATTGTAGAACGTACATATTTCCCAGGAGACATATCCATAATCTATCTGCTTTGGAGACAGATGCTGTCAGCTATCACAATAGTATGTTATTGCTTTCCATATATGATCAAGAGAAACAGCAGTATTGTACAGATTTTCTGGCATTTCTCCTTCTTAGGTTCAGAATGGATTTAAGGCTACAATGTTTTTTTTGGCTCAGTTATTTTGTTTTGTGGTGGTGAGAGAAAGTGTGGAAGAATTTCAAAATTGGAAGAGATCTCCTCCAGGATTGAGGTGTTGAAACTTTTCCTGAAGAAAACCAGGAAATGGAGGTGGTTGAACTTCTTGAGCAGATTGTTCTGTAGACAGATATCGGTGGAAAATAGGAATTTGTCCTAGGCTTTTACATACCTTGTTTTGAGAGCCACTGACTTGAGGAAGCTATGGGGACACAAGCAGTCATGGTCTGTCTAGCTGCTGTCCAGGTAATATGAGTGAGTCACTGTAGCAGAGCCTGAAGGTGATAAATGCATGGATTGCAGAGGCTTATCAGGAGCAAAAGATGGCTCAGTGAGAATGAAGAACCACAATAAGGAAAGCTGGATCATCTCAGACTGAGGTATGGAAAGCTTCATACCATCTTCATACCACCTTCTTGAATACGGCCTGTTACGCTTTTCAGGGACACAGTTTCTTGTTTGACTGTTTGTTCTTTTGACTGAAATCAAACTGGATTTCTCAGGCCTCAGCTTCCTCCTTCCTGCCCTTCAAGCAAGAGCAAAGTGACCTTAAGAGACCTTAAGGAGGCATTACCTAACTCAGTTACTCTCTGATGTGATATTGTTCTGATCAACTGCAGGTGTCTGAGCTTGTTGACTCCATTTCCTTTAAAATCAGTGGACAGGAAGGGGCTGCTGGGGTCCTGGGAGCACCAATGGACTTTATGAAACCTGGCCAACCTCTCCGGAGGTCTCTACAGACACTCCCTACTCATGGGCTCCATTTAAGTTCTGTCCTGGTCCTTCAGCCTTGGCCTGAGTAGAATGGTGTAGGAATATTTGTCTTGTGCTCGGTCATAGCTGTGTCTGGACATGGAAGCCATTGACCTGGACTCTGATCCACATGCTGACTTCCTACCTTGAGCTTGGACCTACCTTGTCACCATGCCCAGCAATCACAGGACTATGTCTGACCCTGGCTGTTATTGCCAGACCTGATCCTGACCTGCCAATGACTTCCTGGCTTGACTTTTAAGTTGCCTCATCACCATGAACTTTCCTGATGATTATGACTCTTGGCTGAACCTGGGTGACATCTCTGGATCTGCCTCGTGTTTGGGGCACTGTGGGGCAGGGTATTGGCCAGTGAGGTCCTAGCTCTGCTGATTGGACTTTATCACTCTTAGTCCCTGGCTCCCAGCACCTCAGGGAGGAACTGGCCATCGCTGCTCCCTTGACAATGGCATTTTACAGCTCGAGCTGTTGCATGACAGCCGTCTGCTACAACCTGGAACAGCACCAGCTCTTTACAAAGGCTGCCAAACTCCCACAAGTTCCAATTGGAGAGCAATTTTTTTGGCACTTGAGATGTAGTGTTGAAAAGCTCATAGCACCGAAGCCTTAGGGCAACCAATCCCACCACAGACAAAACCTCACCTGAGGGGAGAGAGAGAGAGAGACCTTTATAAAGGAAGGGAACAAAAATTATCCTGTGCCACTGGAAAGGAATGAGAATAAAATAGTGGAAAAGGTTAAAAAGAAATACATATTCAAATGAGAAATTAGAACATCCCCTGTGAAGTTCTTATATCTATGTACTTCTAAGTGACATTGAATATTTAGGTTTTGATGTTTAAACCAAGCATCATTTAAATTTTAGTGTATAGCTTATTCATTAACAGGTTTTTTTGCCCTCTCCTGCTTCAGCCGGAAGATGTTAAGGAGATGAACCCAGGCTGACCATGTTTGGATATTCTTATATATCCAGCAAATGCAAGAAGTGAGTTTGAGAGGAGACTCTAATGGCTTTATTCCAATTAGCAGTTGTTTATTTCTGTAACGAGATGAATGAAGCTTGGATTGCTTGACACTTCCTGGAAGAAGAGCTTATAGTCTCTAAGTAGTTAACTTCATGTTCTTTTCCCTCAAAGGCTGAGCTGATGATGGATCTGGAGAACATTTGAAAATCAGCCTGAACCACGGCAATAGTATTTCCCAGATTAAATCCTGAAGCATTTAGAGTGATGAAGAAGCACCTGAGAAGCTTTTAGGTGACGTTTTTGAAATGCAAAGTGGTAGAAATAGTCAGTGTTTACCTGTGTTTGGTGCTTTTTGCTCACCCCAATGGATTTAGGGATCTGATTTGCAACTTGGCTCACAAAGTTTACAACATTGAGCTTAAAACAGCTCAAGGAGGTTGCAAGTCAA
>BJBW01010438.1:0-19499 GCA_004320125.1 Scolopax mira | reverse complement strand
ACTACGATCTGATGAAAGGTTGTCCAAGAACTATTACTGTTAGAAACAGCAGGCTAAGCCAGCACACTCAGCTGAGCTGCTTCTCGGGCAGTTTCTGGCAATTGGACAGATCAGAAGGGATTTTTAAAATTGGTGTTGCCAATGTGAAATTTTCAGAAATCGTAAGTGCTCCAAAAGCAGGGTTTTGAAGATGCTTCTTTACAAGCCTTTCTCTGTATTTATAGGGATGCTCTGGTTTCTTTCCATCATGTGTTCAGGGCTCTCTCCAGTCAGAGCAGAAAGAATTTGGAGGACTCTATGGGTTTTCTTCACTTAAGTAAGTCCCTCACCAATGGCTTCGCTGCAAAAGCTGGAGAAATAAGTGAAGTGTGAACTGGTAGATTCTCACAGAGAAGGTGGGAGCATGAATTGTGGAGTGGCATGAAATTAATGTGCTCTTCCATATTGGTGGGTAGCACAGAATTATCAAAGAATTTATGTAACAAATTCTGAATCACTGATGACTTTCCATGTTGTGGCAGCCAGGGAGAGACAGAAAGCTTATTTGATCAGGTTTTCAGAGTTTCTAATGGAAATAGAATAGCCATGAAAATTTGAGGTGGCCTAAGGCCATCTTTTGATCCAGGACATTCATGCATTGCCTTGATGCTGCTCTTCTATCCCAACAACCCTTTCTAGCCCAGTGTACTGTGTCACCCCTCCACTGTCTCCCCAGTTCACACATTTGAAAATACAGTAATTAATGCAATCTTTCTACTTATCCAGGACAGATATGGATGCTGGATTTAAAACTGTTTCATAAGACAACAGGGTGTGTTTGGGAAGGCTGCCTGCCTGTCTCTGCCATAGGATACTCACCACTGCATGTCCCTATTGTGTCCTTCTGACCCTGGAGGTGGAGCCAACTTTCAAATTCTTCCCTGAAATCCCGGCAGCTGCAGGACCCTCACGATGAGTGCTTTAGCCAATTTATTTTTAGAAAGACTTCTTTAAGGAATCTAAGTCCATACTCCTTTGCCAAGGAGTTGTTCAAGGTAAATTCTTCTAAGTAAAGGAGGCTGAAGAGACCAAAGGAGTCTGTGCAAGAGCAGATCCAGGCACTGCAGGGCCTTTCCAGCTCACCCCAATGCCATGCTCTAATTGCTCAGTGTAGGAGAAACTACAGGGGGTAAGGAGGCCTCAGTGAAGGTCAGACCTTTTGCATCGGCTTCACCAGGAGTAACGTCAGGTAGTTTCCATCTGAACATCAGGAAAGACCCCAAAGACAAGGGATGAGTTCTCTGAGAAAGTGAGGCAAAGCCGGGAATAGTCTGAATGGTTCAGGAACCCGCTCTGCCCCAGATGTTTCTTAAGTTGCTTTACAAGACAACCACTGTGGTTGGACAGGCCTTGAGGTCAGTGGGGTTTTTTATTTATGTTTATTTTTTTATTTTATTAATTTTATATTTTTATTGTATTTGCCCTCATTATTTAAGGCAAATCCTAGGAACAATCCAAGGAAATATTCCTCTGCCTTCCCTTGCCATGAGAAACTCAGACATCTATACCCACAAATCCTCTGGGCTCTGAACCCAATTTTTTGTGGCGGTGTTTAGCTACAGCCAGAAGTGCTTGAATCAAGAAGACAAAGTGTTTCTGACATGTTCTTCTCATCAGCATTTCCTACTGGTCAGCAACTGGTGCCCAAGTCATCATGGGAAGTTTGAATAATCTCAGTGTCCCAACACTTGTCCCAACCTTGGATCTGTCACTTCATTATGCTGCGTACCAGTAGATAATCTTTTTAACTAAATAATCTGCCCAATCCTATTGATTAAAAACCAGGTGTGATATATTTCTAGTTTCTTTCATAGCTCCGTAACAATCCTTCAACTCTAAATTAAGGCAGATTAAATTTGAGTACATGTTTATACTTGCTAAACCGCAAATCTCACTGTCAATTCTGAATGCTCAGTGTAAAAGTCTAATCAAGCCTGATATTTTCACAAGACACTCCACACAAGATTCTTGGAAAAGTGCTCCTCAATCCAGTGGATTATTGAATTAATTGTCAGTAGTAATGCCATTGCTGTGTATAGATGAGAAAAGGAAAGCAAAACAGCTCACTGACTTGGAATCGAGACAGTCCCTCGAGGATATTAATGTCACCAAGTCCATAAAGGGATTATATAGTTCAATAAAAATAGAAACAAAGTCAATGCCTTGTTTAAAAAGACAAAGAAGGTCAACCATAACTTGATCTGGGCAGTTCAGGGAATGAAAGCACGAAGGGAATTGTAACACATTCCTCAAGAATGAACAAATAATCTTAAATGAGTAATTTATTCTCCTGTTTCTGTTTCTAAATTGCCCTTGCCCAACAGTTATTACTCCTTTCCCTTCCCTTCCTCTCTCCCTCAGGCCTCCCATGGTGAAATTCCTATCAAAACACTTCAAGATGTAAACCACTGCTCACAAGGACTATGGGACAGGGAAGGATCAGCTGGTTTGGACAGGTTGCTGCAGGTTTCTGTGTCCTGCTTGGAAGAGGATAACTCGTCAGATGAGTTACCCTTGTATTGAAAAGGTTTGTATGATGTTTACAAACCTGAAAGGAGCAATTAGCAGTAAACAGGATCTTCTGGGTAAGCTTTTATGCTTCTAAGAACTAGGTTTAATTGAAGAACAAGCAGTTGTTTTGTCCTCCAAAACTGGAGCCTGATGAAGAGGGAGGAGGTTTTTTTGTGTGTTGTTTTATGTCAGTTCTTGTGTAAGGCCTCCTGTCAGCTGTGTTTACTTGGCTAATATCAGTCATTAATTTTTATTTTTTTTATTTTATTAGTTGGGATTGTTTTGCAATATTCATTAACAAATGAGCTGTTCCAGCCCTTCTTAGAGTCAGTAACACTACTAGAGACATCAGAAAACAAAACAAAAAAAAAAATAGACCTGTTCAGTCACCTACTCTTCAATACAGCACTGGGTTACAAGAGCCCCAGAGTTGGGGTGATGTGACTGAGGTGGTCTCCACACTTGCTGTAGCATCCACAGAGTAACCAGCAGCTCCTGGGATGACTCCACGAGTGCTGAGCGGCGCCGGGTGAAGGATCTGAAGCAGCAGTGACCACAAACTGTCGACACCAGGCATGAGATTTTGCTCTTCTGTAGCCAATCCTTTCCTGCCCCACATGGAGGGGTAAAGAGCACTCCCCTGAGCAGGTGCAGCTCCTCTCCTCCTGTGGTTTTCCTTACATCCAGAAAGGCAGGAACACTATGCAATTTAGAGAGCTGGTAATTTTTGTCCATGTTGGACAGGCCAGAGTGCCTGGTAATCAAGCTCGACCGTTGTTCAAGCAGTATTATTGCAGCACATCTCCTGACAAAGTTCCCTTCAGGGTTTTCCAGGTACCAACAGGGTCCTACAGTGATAATCCCACAGTATCAGCTTGTTCATATGTAACTGCCTGGGGCATTCTGACTCTGCTTCCTCCCAGAGAGCTTTCTTATATTGTGCGTATGTATTTATGACACCAGGATGTTGTTTTCTGTGTATTGAGTCTTTATATTTCTAAGAACTGGGACTGACTGGGAGAAGAGCTCTCATTTCTGTTCCTGCAAGCCCGTTGAGATACACACATACCCTCAAAATGCTCTCTCCTGGGCAATGGTACAGGTGTTCTTTTATTCCTTATAATTGTTTTATTATTGTTATTCAACCAACATGAAAACTGTGTGATTGAAAATAAGCAGAAAGCTAAAGCAGATAGTGTCTAGAGGACAGTGAATGGATTGGAGAAAAAAGCAGCATTATACTAAATTGTTCTGATTAAAGACTAAATCTCACACCAGCACCCCTCGGCGATACAGGAGTCTGAGTGCAAGTCTCTGGTCTAAATCTAACAGGAGAGAGATTTGGAATTGCAGTCCCAAAGTTCCTGGGAAAAACAGTGAACAATTTCTGCTTTAGGCAGACCCTTCCTTGAGCAGACATTAAGGTCCTGTTGAAATGCTGTGCTCATTTCCATAAAAAAAAAAGCTGATGCTTTTGCAGGAAAGAAAAATGCCAGGAATTTCTTTATCGGACCTTCTTAGGATCCCATTAACCTCTCTAAGAGTAATCTCTTCTGTATGACTTTACCTGAGCTAATTTATTTATTGGTGTTAGATAACAAAGAGAAGGATTCTGATATGATTTGCTCCCAATATGTAAGCATTAGAGAAGCTGCAGCACGAAGTAGAGTTCTGCGAATATATATGTAAATGTACCAGAAATTGCTTGTTTCCTGCAGTCAAGAGGTAATTTGCATATGCAGTCCATCACTCTCTCCTCAGTGACCTTTCTACTGACAGGTTAACGAAACTTCTGGGACACCATGCAATCCAGGATGAAGCCAGTAATATGTATTCATGAGGCTGACAGCAGCTGGGATGGCTCTGGTGCAGAGAGGTATGTGGTGTGATGCCAGGGTCCTGGGCACTACCAAAGAACCCAAAGGCATTTACTCACCCATAACAAAAATAAACAAGAGGCCGTATGAAAAAAAATCTAATCTCATCTATTATACAGCCTAACGTTTTGTGTACTCATCCACCCAGGTGCAGAGCTGCAGAAAGGGTCCACCTCACACGCTCCCACTCATGCTGAGCAGAGGGATGGTAAAGATCTGTACGTTCTCCAGACCCCGTTGGGGTTGTTTTCCTCCCTGTTTATCATTTTGCAAAGTGGATGTAGGAGACAGCTGGCTCAAATTCCACACCCACCCACAACAAGTAGCATTTTGCTGCCTCGGTGTCAACGGTTGACAAGCCTAAATGGTGAAGTGCTTCAGGAACAGTAAAAAAGCTGAGCCTTCTATGCTGAGAAAAACCATCATTCCACTGCAGAAATGATGCATAAGCCAAAGGTTAGAACTGTTTTATATGGTGTGACTGACTAGAATATAAATCAAGTTTTTTAAGCAACACTAAAAATACAGTAGATTTGTTAATATGAAGGATCTTTAAGATCTAAAGATTCTATGATTCTTTAAACAACAGAGCAGACTGAGTATGTATACTTTTTATTTTTGGTCATTTAAACTATGAATATTCAAGAGATGTTCAGCAAATATTTGGCCCTGGTTTTAAATAATCCTTGGTTTATCCTGATATTCCTGCCACGTTTGCTTTGCGCAACAGTCCAAAGAAAGAATTTATTTGTCAAATCACATCTGTGAGTGATTCTTGGTCTGTACTTTCTTTACAAGTGTCCATTACGTAGGTTTGAACACAGGGATCCAAAGTTCAGGAGGTGTCAGGGAGCTGCTGTGCATTTTGGTTCCTTGCACAGGGAACAGAGCATTTCCTCAGAGAATAATTATGTTTACAAATTTCAAATGGGCCCTCTGCCAATATTCTTGAGTACCAGCCTAAATTGTTTTGTTCCCAAATGCACAGTGGATGATTTTATCTCCCTCTTTGACACCGGACTGCCCAATTAGCCCCTCCTTTTTCACAGCTTCACCACATTTCTTCACCACCTTCTTGTAGCAGCTATTTGCAGAAGGAAGAAATAATTTATTACTTGGCATCTTCCTGAAAAGACAAGACTATAGAAAATATTTCATGTCAGTAATTCAGACTGTTCAGCTTAAGGTGAACCAAATTCCAACTCATCCCACAAGGAAAACTTGCCACAAACTTCAATGCAAGCTGGGAGAGATCTTGTTGCTCTCTCCAACTACCTGAAAGGAGGGTGTAGAGAGATGAGGGTGGTCTCTTCTTCCAAGTCACAGCAATAAGATGATAAGGAAATGGCCTCACGTTGCACCAGGGGAGGTTCACGTTGGATATTAAGAAAAATTTTGACACTGAAAGGGTTATTAAGCCTTGGAATGGGCTGCCCAGAGAGGTGGTTGAGGCACCATCCCTGGAGGTATTTAAAAGTTGGGTAGACACAGTGCTGAGTGACAAGGTTTAAGTGATGGGGTTTTTAACAGTTTTGGGTTAATGATTGGATTAAATGATCTTAAAAGTCCATTCCAACCTTGAAAGTTCTATGACTCTTATGATTCTAAGCTCAGTGCCACTCCCCAGGCACTCCATGCTTCAAACATGGCCTCGTCACAGCTTCTTTTTCTCTCTGTACATCATTGTTATTGCCACTGTGGCAAATTTCAGATTTAAATCAGCTTCACTTGGCAAAAATAACTAGAACTGCCCTGAAGAAAATGTTGCCTCTCAAAGCATTGAGAGATTTCTCTGTTCACACGCAGAATAGTCAACAAGATCCTTTTGAAGATGTTAATTTGCTAAGGGTAATAGGAACAAGTCTTGAAGAACTAACATAAATCTCAGGTTTTTCTATGGTTTGTGGACATCAGACAGTAGGATGGACTAAGTAAGAAGGTCCCTCAGCTGGATGTCAGAGAGAAGACAATATATTTTGGATATCATAACATTACAAAGAAACAGTTTAATGAAAAATTCCAATTGACTGTGATCTTTCCTTCAGTAGAAGGGTGGAGGGAAAAGCCCCAAATATATTTTCTGTTTGTGATGCAAAATTGTCTCTTGTTATGGCTCTGCCAAGAAACCAACACTGCTAGACCAGGTACTAGCTGTTCTCATCAGGGAAGCCAGAGCCAGCCTGTACTCCATGCTGCTCTAGGAATGGTCCTACTTTTCTTGGATTGCATTCATGGGATCCACTTTTGTGAGAGGATGAAGGAAATGAGCAAAATATCTTCTCCATGTCCCCACCTCGGATGGACAGAGCCATGGTACATGGCTAATGGGCCTGAGATTTGGTGGTAGAGCACAGGCCTGGGGATGAAAAGGGAGATGACCTTCTGTGACAAACATCCAAAAGACAAGTCTGGGCAGTGTTGTCCTGTCTTCATCTTTCCTTATTGTCAGATACCATCTCATCTATACCCAGAAAATGGCAGCGAATCTTCAGCTGCATCAGGACCAACACAAATTCCTGAAAAACTCTACAAATATCCTATAAATAACAGTGGTTCGTTACTGACAGACATTTCTGACATTTAACTTGTTCTTCATTTGTGAGATGTGTCCTATGGGTACTGTAGGTGCCAGTTTGTTCAGTCAGAATGTCATGGAGTATCAACCCAGCACCTTGAAATATATGTTGATTATAGCATATAGCTGTGTTTCTAGACCAAAACTTGGAACAGTACCTTGAAAATGAAATCATTCAGATTGTCTACCCAGTCTTTGCTGGGGTATTAACTCTTAGCACAGGCAGCACACAGCAGGTGTGTCATCTCCTGTTCTCTTTACTCCCAAGCTCAGACGTCAGACATACAATTAAGATGACTTAAAAAGTGACTGTGGATGGTATTCATGAAGACAGATACAGATGACCACAGTGCTACATTTGAGTTTTTGCCTAGATTTTCTGTGCAGATAATAGGTGCTTGCTGGGGATTATTCATCTTACCCTAAACAGACTTTCCCATTTCTCTGCATTTACAAATGAAGCACCAAGTAACATGCTCAGCTGTAGATATCTACAACCTTGCCCGTTTTAGCTGTGTGGTAACGGCGTGTGCTTACAGCCCCTGGGAAATAGGAAGCAATTTATTTTGGTGCACAGCTGTCAATGAAGGGAGCCTGGAATAATTTGTATTGCCTGCCATTTGCCCTGGGATAAGAGCAAGTGCACACAAAACTCAGCAGAGTTTGATAACCTACTAGGACTTGGGAACTTGATTGCATTTGTAAGTCCTCAGAATAGACATAGGAAAGGAATGCAAACAAAGATGAAAAGCTCTGTATTCTCTTCAACAAAGCTCATACCTCTATATGAGCTGTGTGAAAGACAACAGAAGTGCAGAGTCAGCCAGTAAAAGAACACATTTGCCACCGATTTTTCTTGTCCAAAATCACACCAACTCTTTCTCTATTTTCTCCTCCTCCCCAATAACTCATGACTGAGGAGATATGTTAATATACACTTCAGATAAAAACCAGCCATAGCAGCAGCTCTGTGGGCTGTAGTGGTGCCACGTGAGATTTCATGAGCCAAGAGCTGGCTCCATCACTGAAGTTGAAGGGTCTACAGGAGTGGCAGGCAGTGAGGAACCTGTTAAAGTCTCTGTTCTATTCACCAGGTTGTCAGGAAATTGTTTGCAAAGTTTTCCAGGTGTTTCTTGCAACAACTCTTGATGTGCTGAACACTGCTATTCCAAGAATATCTTACCATTTTTAATCTACAAACAAAAAGATAAGCAATAAACAAGAGGAAAAGATATTTGGGGGAATTCTGTAGAGTGTGAAGATGGAACTATGGTCAAAGAAATTTGTCCAATTTCACCAACATCTGTTACCTTAAGTCTCTGCTCTATGGTTGGAAGAGGCCCCTGCACGCCTCCAGTCTGACCTCCTGCTTGAAGCAGGAGTTTCACAAACTCCAATGTGGTTTTGTCTCTGTGAGTCTTGGATGATGAGCCAAGAATGGAGGTCTGACAGCTTCTCTCAGCAACCTATTCCCCTGCTACCCCTTCCTGCTCATGGAAACATCACACTCCGTGTCCAGCCTGAGGTGGCCAACTGCAATTTGTGGTTCTTGCCCTTTGTTGTACCCACTGCCGGTGCTGAGAAGAGTTTGACTCCCAGATCTCTGCATTTTGCTTCCAGTGTCAGGTCTTCCTAATCGCTGCCAGCAACAGTATCTCATCAAAGATGAGCTCCCCCATCAAAGATACCTGACAGGCTGTGGTGTTACTGAAGAGGGTGATCCTGTGCTGACAGAAACCTGCCTATGGAGATGCAGGTTCTCTCACACCCCACACTCCATCTCTAGAACTAGTGTTTAGAGAACTGCTGCACGTAAAGGGAAGGGCCGTTCCTTACTGACCCTCTGAAAGCTGGCACCCTTGCTACCCCTTGCTGCAGGGAGAGATTTCCTTCATGTCTGCTTTTCTGCTAACTTTGAGACTTGGCACAGAGAATACATTCAAGAGAAAGAACTTGTACAGAAGTTTTGATGTACATTAACATGATTGTCTGTTTCTGGTCAACCAAGTCTTTCATGCTTCTGCTACGTCTGGCCTTGTTCTGATACAAGGACCTATTTTTACTGCCAGACCATCTCACCTGGAGCGACCACAGACTTTCAAGTGCATGTTTCCCAGGCCTCATGGTCATTGACTGCACGTGACTGGTAGATAGGTTTGACCCGAAACCCACACCATGATTAATTTGGCTTTTCTGCTCAGTAAGTTTCCAGAACGACTCCATGATCCAAATCTTCCTTCTCTTTCCTTCCCAGGAGCCACTGAGCAGGACCAGACCTTCTGCAAACCCTGTTGCCATGGTTTGTTTTACTCTGCTACTCACAGCTGCTGTCTGACTCCAGCATGAAGATTTTGTCAGGTTAAACAGCAACAATGACATTGAGTTTCCTTGACTGACCCTGACCTTGATGATAATCAGCTCTGGGTTCTCCTGCCCCAGTTCCATATGAACGCTGACATTTCTGTCCAGGTCCTTACTGTGACCAATTCTGTATTTGTTGAGGCCTTTCTCCCTGAGGACCCAAGTGTCACTTTGGCTGCAAGCCAAGCTGCAGGTTTTCTGATCAGCCTGGAACTGTTAGAACTCTGTGTTGGTCAGAAACACCTTCGTCAGCTTGGCTGGAACTATTCACAACCCCACACTCCACCTGACAGTCACTGTGCTCCCGTCCCTGATGCCCTCCAGCTGCTCTGAGTCCATGTGTCTTGGCTTTAGATGGAACAAAACTCCTTTCTGCTGCTTCCCATCAGTCACGGTTTGAACAGCAGTGCTAACAACATGCCACCAGAGACACATGGTCAGAATGAAACAGATCTTTCAAGCTGACTTTGTGTGGATCCGTTTGGAGTTATTAATTTCTGTCATGTCTTTATACGGCTCCTTTGCTGAGATCAATATTTCAAAGGTCTACCCTAACCTACCCCAGGAAATGGCTTCATGTTTCTCTCCTTCCCCATGTGTGCTTTACAAGCCTCCACTGACAGGAGCTTGTACGGGTGTGACTTCTTGTCAAGACTGAAGGTTACAAGTTCTTCCCTGTCTGCTTTGAAGAGGGACTGATTGTGAACAAACACATCTCTTCCTGCCTGCTAACCCAGGACTAAGTATTTCTGAGTGAATTCTGGCGCCATGCCAATGATATTTCTGCTTCATTTGAGAAGCGATCTCTTGATGGAAGTTCTTACCCTGTCCTGCATACAGAATTTCGGAGAAAGCTTTAAAGGAACTTTGAATAGTGGTTATGTTTCTGAAGTGAATATAGATTTTTAAGCGCTGGCGTCTCCACAAGGCTGAGTTTATGGAGCATGTAACATTACACTCAACGCTGAATAGGCTTAATTGAATTATCCACACTCTTATGAAGCCACTTATCACCACAAACTGCATGATATGCAAACACAGGTGCATGAATTCTCACAATTCCTCCTGCAACAGGGCAAATTATTATCATCTGTAGCTGCAGATGAAGGGATAGGAGAGGAGACAGCATTTTCTGAAGTCTCTGAGGAATTTTTAGGATCCACTTAGAAAACTTCCTGTGATTTATTCAGGATATTAAAGGAAAAGATCTTAAAGCCACTGGCTAATCCAACAGCTTAAGCCAGATCTTCTGTGTCCAATAGCAGGAGCAGAGGTAACCCTTATCTAAAGGGAAGGCTGAATGAGACAGAGTTATGGTATGAATTGCTACAGGTAGACCTCAAGATCATCATTAAATACATACCCAAACTCCTTGAAATTTCTGGTTTTTTTCATGAAAATGTCAGAAAAGTTCACCAGCTCTTTAGAAAAAAAATAGTCCTATTCTGTTTTAAAAAGGCTTTATGAAAACCTTGAGAAAAATATCAACAATTATTCTAGAATCATGGAATAATTAATGTTGGAACAGACACCTGGATGTCTCTGAACTGGCTGCAGGAATAATTTTGAAGTTACATCAGGTTGCTCATGGCTTTGTCCATTCAAGCTCTGAAAACTCACAAGAAACCTGTTCTAATGTCTGGCCATTTCACCTCACTGTGAAAAATGTCTTCTGTTCCTATAACGATTTGGCTTGACGTAGCCAAACCCCTTTTTATGGGTAATTGAAGCTGTTCTAGGTACAACAGGAGGTTTTAAACCCATCCATCTATCCAGTGCATACAGAGAAGGATTTTTTCTAAAGTCTCAAAAAGTGGGTAAATATGAGTATCTATTCACTCACCCTCTGTTATGATACCTCTCTCCCCCTTCCACGTCCCCCTCCTTCTGAACATGTACCTAGAACCAAGATAGACAAATTGGGTTTACATGGTAATTTTAACCCAGCTTAAATCTTCTTTGACTTTCCTGTTAATTTTCCACCTGTCAGCCTGTGGATCATTTTCCATGTTCCCACTGTTCCTCATTCAAAGCAAGTAATCAGTCCCAGCTCTCCTGTCCTGGGCTGATAGACATGGCAGAGTCTCTGACCACAGTCCTCCATCCCTCCCCTGAAAATTATCTCCACCCTGATATATGATGTAACTGCCACTCAAGTGTCAATAATGCTTGCAGAGCACAACACCTTTAGAAATATATATTTATAGAATCATAGAATGGTTTGGGTTGGAAGGGACCTTGACATGTCTTGCAACAACCCTTGGTTATTATTTAGTTCTTCTTCAAACTTTTGGTGGCCTTTCTCCACTTTGTGTCTCGTGTGGAAGCCTCTCTCTACCATGGTTGCTGTAACCACTGATCTCCAAGAGCCAAGATCCCAGCACGTGCAACCACGGGAATGCCCTGGTGCCCTCCACCAAGGGTTTGTTCCTATCGAACCTCACTTCTGCTCCAGACATAATCTGGTGCCCTTATGGTGTTTTCACAGACGAACGTCCTTGCTTCAATTTGTCTGGGGCATTTTGTAGCCTATTTGTTCCTTTCCTTACAAAATAAAAAAAGCTAATTAAACACTAGGAAATTAACATATACCACCTCCAGCCACTGAAATCCATATTAGCAGGTCCATCAAAAGTTCAACCTCTTATTAGATGTGACCAGAGAAGACAATCTCCATATATCTTACATATAGCAGAAATAAAAATGGAAGATAAATGAATATTGAAGAAAGTTCCTCTGCAACAATGAAAGGAGACAGACCCAAACCATTCTCTGGCCATTAGAGAGAGCATACAATGGAGTAAGGAAGACTTTTGTTTTCAAATCTTTAATGTCTCATGCCAGATCTCTGTTTTTTCTTTCTAAAAGGTTTCTTTTTCCAGTTTCTCTTTTATTATATGAATATAGAAAGGAGAATTCAAAATACTTCTGGTGTATGTATTATGCTCTCTTTAGAGAGACATAATTATCTAAAGATGCAAGATTATCTAAAGATGCAAAGAAAATGCATCAAAGAAAAAATAACTTCTTTTTTTTAAAGTGGTCTTAGCTTGGTCAAAGGGATGACAAAGCCAAACACAGTGTTTTCAAATACTATTTTTCTACTAATGATGTCTTAGTAAAAACATGTAGAAAATATTTTAAGTAAATAATGAATTTGTTTCTCCCTAATATTCACCTTAGGTTATTCTTCCAATGGTGTCAGAGATGCCTGAGTTAGCTTAAAACACGCTAATTTGAGGTCCTGGGTTGCCCATTTTATCTGCTTCTCAGCAACACGTGCCCATTCGGTGCCTCAGCTTTGTTTCAGGTTCAAGTTCTGGAGAATAATAGATTTATAAACAATTAACAATGAAGCTGCCATTCAGCTTGACAAAACCCTGTTGTCTGAGAAACTGCATTGTGAAGATGAGGTGAACATATGGTACAGGAGCTGGAATAATCCTTCGGCAAGAGACCGTGACCAAGTTCTAAATTAGAGTTTATGAAATTAAACCCATTCCCACTGGATTCATTTAAATACCAGACCTTTTAAAAGGCTGTGTCGGCGCTGCTCTCGCTGTGCTCTTGCAATTCCATATTGCAATATGTTGCAATTGTTGTATGTTGCAATAACCTTTACTGAAAGTCATGTCAGGTGTGAGAGCTAATAAAGTCTCCAGCTTCTACCCTGTTCCTGCAGGAATATCCCAAATAAGACTTAATTTCCTTGTACTTGCATCATGTGTACTGTACATTCCATCAAAAAAGTCATCTCTCTCTGCTTGTCTTGGGCTCAGTTTCTATCTCAGATGAGAGGACACCTACTGTACTTTTCAGTCTCCTGATGGAATTTCTGCTCTTGTACATCCTCTTCTCCAGATTTACTTTATTTAAATGAAACTTAATGGGTACAAAGATAATTGGATTCTGTGTGCTGATCACATCCACCTACCTGAAGTCCCCGCTGTTCTGCTTTGCAGGATTTATGTCCCTCTGCTTCTTATCATAGAATCACAGAATGGGTTCATTTCTTTTTAAGATGGAGACACCTGCCAGGAACAAGGAAGTGACATGCCATTAGATACTCAAAATGCCCTCTGCTGATAAAACAGGTTACATGGTCATTAGACAAACTGAAATTTTGGAAAGGAAATTTCAAAGGAAATTTGAAGGAAAGCCACATGGACCCCTGATAATGTTTTTTTGTGTAGGGTTCCCCCCACTCCACACCTCTCGCCCCGCTATACCAATACAAACTCACGGAAACTTTCCTCACAAATCAGATTTTTCCACCCAGTAAGTATTAAGATTTCAACACCAAGCTCAGGAGGTTGGAAACAGGACCCACTCGTGCAAATTACTTTGAGTCTGCAGCCTTTCACAATGACATTTCTGTGCAAAGCATGTCCCGTCTGTCACAGCAAACGCCAGGAAGGGCAACACCATGTGTTTTTTCTGAGACCCATAGGTGCGAAAAGATGGTCAGAGACAGCTGTTGGCTTTGGCACGGTTTCCTTGGAGCCATTCACATCCCACTTGCCTGAGTTCTGCTGCCAACAGCAGCCTGCTTGGCTCCAGCTTCTACATCCAGCCCGGGGCTGGAGCTGGTGTGGACTGAAAAGCACGCCAACATTTGCTCCTGATTAACCATCTTCAGGGACAGGATTGCTCTTTGGGGACTTGGGGAAAAAATCAAGCACTTGCTCTAAGCAAGCAAAGTTGAACAGTCTGTTTATTTTTCCTCAGGGTTGTGATACTTAGGAGTCTTTTGCTATATTTTTCATTCTTTGGTAGATTGTCCCCTCAGCTGTAGGGGCGTAAGCCATCGGTCTTTCCTAGACCATGCAGCTTTGCTCTCCATGAGCACCAGACAGTCTCTCAATGAAGACCTTTGCCATGTCCCATTTCCTGACACGCTGCACTGCTCTTCTCCAGATTTCCACACCTTGTGCATCTCCATTTAGTCCCTGAAGTCAGGGCAGCCTGATAACGGAACACACTGCTTTGATGCAGGGCTAGAGAGGAATCACCTGCCCTCAGCAGATACTCCGGGAGTGACCACAAAGCACAGTGTTCTCTGGAGCTGAGCAATAAACACAGGCTGGCAAAGGCAAGAGAATCATCTGGAAGATTAGAGTGTCTGTATAACATAAGTTCTCCCGGGTGAGATCCTTTCTCCCTAAGCAAAGAGAGGTCTACGGGCATAAAAGTCTTTCCTGTCCTGCCCCCTATGAGAACAGGAGGTCACTGAACGTTAAACACTTACAAACTCACCTGCAGTGTGATGCTGCTCACTTGAAAATCCAGGTCATTGCTTTGCTGTGTGGTAATTACTAAAGACAGAAAGCAATTTTCTCATTAGAGCTCCTTTTGCAGTTACATTTCTCTGCTGCCTTCTGACTCTCAGGTTTTGTTTCTCTTTTGAAGCATGGACACTGTCACCTGGACAAACAAGAAAATCAGAATCTTTTTTCTCTTGATCTTACTTCATAATGGGACCATCTGCAAAATGCACTTAACAGTGAACTTCAGTGAAATTAGAATAACCCTTCAAAATCTCAGATCTTTGCTTGTGACTCAAAAATACACCAGTACCAATTAAAGAAGTAGCAGGAAAGAAGGAAAAAATCCCGTTTCTTTTTCTCATCTGCATCTTGCCTGGGCTTCACAGGCTTTACGGATGTTTTTTTCTAGCAAGTAAGTTAAGAAAACCAGGAAGCCTGGTCCATTTTTAACTTTCCATTTTTAACACACACAACATTTATCTCTACCTCTGCCATGAGGCAGAGATTCCAGCCCAGAACTCACCAATTGCAACAGTTTGCTTGAATATTACCTGGCCCAAGCCCTTAAATACCTATCTGTAGTCTTTAAACGAAATCCTCTCAAACCTTTAAAGCCACAGCAGATTCTTCCACAGCATTAAAAACAAAACCCAAGGATAAAAAGTGCATTATAGTGAAGACTTGCTTCCTGCAGCCTGGCATTCCTTACCTCATTGCTGCTCGTACTCCAGGAGGGCTGGCAGGCTGTGAGGAGGGACTGGAGCCTTTCTCAAGAGAACTGCAGGAATTTTAGGAAGAGGCAGCACAGACTCACAGTTCTGGTACAAGACAGACAAAGCACGCAGCAACGGAGCCATGCAAAGGGTGAGGAAACATTCCCAATGAATAAGAGATTTTCTTTAGCTCCTGCACCTAGGGCTGGAGTGTCCGAGCCTCTCAAGGTTCTGAAGGAGTTTTCCTTCACGTGGACCTATGGCCCTCTCCTCATTTCTGGTGTTTTCGTCTTTATTTTTTAAGCAGAAGCAGGTATTTATAAAAGGAAGAGGAAAGAAAATCAATCATTCCTAGAGAGGTGTATATTTTATCACAGACTTTTGCTGGGGATCTAGAGCAGCAACGACATTCCCAGGTCTAGAACTGAGCTCAAACTTCTCTGCATCTTGCTGGGGCTTCTCCCCAAGTGTCAACTTAAATTTCTCCTAGTCCTGACACTGACATGGAAAAAAACTGCAGGAAACAACAGGCATTTTTCAGGAAGTCTCCTATTTGTGCTGAGCTCTTAAAGATCACAGGATTTGCAGCCATGTTGCTATGTTGCTTTCAAACACGTGAGGGAAAAACACACTTTGCCCTTGAATCTGAGTCTTCACCTTTACATTGTTTACCAGAGAACTGAAGTGAAGATCACAAAACAACCAGGAGTTGCCTTGAACCTCAGATGACCCATTGACCCTCGGGTTGCTGTCTCAAGCTCTAGAAAGCATTTAGCATATAGAAGATGCATAACCATCATAAATCCAATATAGTAGAGCACTTACAGAAGTATTCAAAACCTTTGTTGAATCACAAATAACCTGAATCTATACATACACTGAATCTATACATACAGCCTATGCTGCCGTAACAAAGAAATGGATCCTGCCTCATTGTATGGAATTTGGACTTACCCAGCAGTCAGTAAAGCCTAATTTATGATAAGAAACTGAAAATTATGACAGAAAAGCTCAGTAACACTCTCTGAAATAATAACTGGTTTGACTTCATTAAAAAAAAAAAGAAAGAAAAAAAAGAAAAAAAAGAGCAAACCATAGCGATATTAAATTCTTCATTTAAAAAGAGCCATACCCAGACAACAAAGAGCATTAGCTTTAAGGAATGAAACTAGACAGAGACAGGCAGATAAATATCTGCCTCTCTAATTCCTTAAACTGTGCCTGCCTCCAAATCTCAAAACTATCCTTAAAAATTGCAAATGGATATTCAGAGTTCAGAAACAGTAATTTTACTTTTAGATGGCTGGCTGCGGGGAGTTGTTTCAAGATTGTCGTTCATATCTTTTTTTGGATCAAACAAGCTGTGGCAAACAGTTCTGGGAGGACAGAATGAGTCAAAAACTAGGAAACAATCCAGTGATACCTGGTGATGTTTCTAAATCTCCTCCCAGTCCTGATGAGCAGCAGAAGACAAGGCGTAAGTTGTTGATGGATCTAGGAAATTGAAAGATGATGGATTTTAATCTGAAAGGAGGCCATTGGGTGATGGTAGTTGGAGAATGTAGGACTGGAGAAGGAAATCAGGAAAAGAGCAGCCCCTTTGGTACATGAAAGAGATTTCCAAGAGCAAAATGACTCCTTTAGTGATAAATACATACAATACGGATCCCTCCAGTAGCTGGCCTTAGGCACTGCCCACCCAGGAGCTGGCCTTTGGACTCTCCAGCTCGTCTCCAGCTGCTTCATGCTCAGACACATACATATGCAGAGTTCTCTCAGCAGACCCCTAGACCTCTATGGTCTCTCCAGTAGCTGGCCCAGACTTATGACCACCCCAATACCCAGCTCCCAAGCCCCATGTCCCTCTCACCAGTTGCTCTGGCTTGTGTCCACCAGTGATCTCACACCAACACACACACCACCAACACAACACCTCCCCTTTTCCCTCCTTTAATTCCTCCCCTCTACATCGTATGAGAAGCCTCTTGCCTCACAAGCTCGTGGGGTGGGTACTTTCCTGGGGCAGCCCTGGGACCAGCAGGGTCCAGGGATTGTTTCTCTGTGTTAAATTATTGGGGTCTGTCACTCCCACAGTATCTCTGTGTGCAGGGAAAAAGCCATTAATTACATAACCTAATGAGGCACCTTAAAAGTCATGGGCTCCTCATTTGCCCTCAGTTATTTGCCTCTTCAGCTTTGTGAGGTTTTTTCCACCATCACCATTTCTCTACATCTCCCCCTCCCCTTTCATCAACGGCCAGAGAAACACGTTAAACCGAATTCAATCAGACTTTCATTCTTGAGATATCTCTACTGCAGACTTTGAATGAATTGCCTGAAAGCTGCATCAAAAAAAAAACCACCCGACCAAACCAAAACAAATAAAAGCTCTCAGCTACCAAACACCTCAGACCTCCTACTCTCAGAAATAATAACATTTTCCATGTGTTCTCCTTGGCCTGCACACAGACACCACACAGCTATTAAATTCCTTCATGTTGTCCTCCACATTTACAGAAAGCTTCACTTCTGATAAAGCTTTAAATTAGCTTATTCCTCAGCTTATGTCTATTTGTTGACTTGTCTTTTACACGCATCAGAAATTCTCCTCAATTGCTCCAGATTATTTCTGGAGAAACAGTCACCTCCCAATTGTCATCGTAGCAATTCCTTCCTCCTGCAACAGCCCCAAACTTGCATCCCCCCTCGGCCCGAAATAACCACTTGTTCTTGCACAGGCTGTTGCCAGTGGGAAGAGGCTGGGAAATGTATAATGAATGCATCTGTCTCACTTTCCACCTAGAAAGGCAAGATGATATTGTTGCTTCCCAAAATCCTTTCTGGTGGAGGCTGGGAATATGGGAACAAGCAAATAAAGGGGATGGCCAAGGCAACGTGCAGAAGGGGCTGGGGGTGACCATGACACAGTACCTGAGCTGTGAGGGACAGACACCATCAAAGCCAAATTTCCAAGGAAATCTTTGACTCTTTCTTCCTGAAGGAAGGCAGCTCTTGAAATGGATCTTGGTGAAAAAAAAAAAAAATAAGACAGAGCGTCTACAACTTGCAGAATATGGGACTGAGTATAAACTTTGGCCAAAATAACTTCTGACCAAGCTTTAAGCACTGCTTTATGTTCTGGCTTGGTTTTTTAAACC
This sequence comes from Scolopax mira, assembly GCA_004320125.1. NCBI lineage: Eukaryota > Metazoa > Chordata > Aves > Charadriiformes > Scolopacidae > Scolopax > Scolopax mira. Next base: position 998 of record BJBW01010438.1, on the reverse strand, counting down.
CTTTACCTACTGACTAGCAACCTGGTGACATATTTTTACAAGTTCAGCCAGTGTAGGACAGCTCATGGCATTTCAAGAGCAGAAGAGACACAGCCACACGAGCATCCATTCAGCTAAATTCTCACCGGACGCTTTCTGTCCCTGAGCCTCAAAGCGATTCTAAAATAACCCAGGCAGGAATCAGTGGATCAGGGAATGAAAACCAATTCTATTTTTAAATTGATAATTGAAATAAGACACCTCAGGTGGTTTGAAGTGGTTTGATATAAAACCTTTCTTCATGCTGCTTCCCCACAGCTCCATAGTCTCACCAACTACCAAAGAGATGAACTTGGGACAACACAGTGTAACCCCCAGGATCAAACAGCTGGACTTCTAAAGGGAGGTATAAATATAAATAAACTGACTGCGAGGACTTAGTGATTCTGCTTCAGCTTTTGAGCCTTATCTCTCCTGGTTCCTGCCAAATTCTTTGTTAAAAACTGGGACTCAGCATCTGCCACCACAGACAAGTCCTTACTGGAGCTGAAGGGAAGCTGAGATAGCGTGAGGCTGGTGGAGGGGAGGAGGAGGAGGAGGAGGGGAGGAGGAGAGGAGTGTCCCCTCACTGGTGGGCAAGAACTGTGTCAAATTAGCATTTCCTTTACCATTCTATGTTGCATTCACTGCTGCACACCCAAGATATATGGGGATTGCCATGCGTTGACTCTGTGCCCATGCATACAGATATATATTATATTATTATGGTAGATTTGTATTTTTCAGCTTTTATTATTTTGCAAGCATTAAAATTAGATGTACATTCCTCATTCCTTAATTTGCATGATTACTTGCAGTCCTACATTTTTTATTGAGGTTTACTTCCAGATCATAGAACACTCACTAATCAGCAAGCTGCTTGTACTTTATAAATCACCTCAACCTATAACTGGAGAGGTGGTTTTTAAAGCAGGCTTTACAGTCAATGCTGAAATTTGCCTAATTAGCTAAGCTCCAAC
>BJBW01010436.1:29296-44992 GCA_004320125.1 Scolopax mira | reverse complement strand
TCCTCCCCCACTCTCTATTGATACCGAGGGTTGTTCCAGCCCAGGAGCAGAACCCTGCACTTGTTCCTGTTGAACTTCATGAGGTTTACTTCAGCCCACCTCTCCAGCCTGTCCAGGTCCCTCTGGATGACATCCCACCCCTCAGGTATATTGACAACACCACATAGAGTTGTGTGTGGCAGAGGTGCTGAGCAGGGAGAAACCAGAAGAAAATCTAAGTTCCAGTAAGTTCCACCTACCTATTCCCCATCTTTCCACGCAGCACATGCTCCCTCGTGCAGCTTCTTCAGCACTGCAGAAATGCTTTGCTCGCCTTGTGTGATGTTCGGACATGCAGCTTTGCTTCTGCCATCATTCCCACCCAGGGCAGTGGTTGAGGCACCATCCCTGGAAGTATTTAAAAGACATAGGTCAACATAACCCTCAGTGACATGGTTTAGTGATGTGGGATTTTTTATCAGCATTAGGTTGGTGGTTGGACTAGATGATCTTGAAGGTCCCCTCCGACCCAGACAATTCTATGATTCCATCTCCCCATGCTGTGACTTGGAAAAAGAGTGTGCACGGGGCAGGAGAGCTCACTGGGAGCTGCAAAATGGGATTAAACTGGCTCTGTGGGAGGAGCAGTGGAGACCTGAGAATTAATTTTCGGTGACTGGCACAGCAGACACCTCCACAGGACCACAGCCACGTTCCCAAAGGGATTCAATAAGCAAAGGCCGGGGTCATACACAAAGCACAGAGCAGACTTTCCACGTACAGTTCCATTAACTGATTTCATGGCTGATTTCTCAAAGGGAGGCCTATTCACTAAAACAACCTGGGTAAATATGATTGATTGCCCCTGCTGGCTTCTGCAATTTCATTTTTTAGCACCGTCATTTCAGATATGGATTTCAGGCACCAGAAGGGATAGAAGGAATGTAAGAAGGAAGCGATAGATTGACTAAGATTTTCGTCTGACATACTGCAAGCAGGAGATTTAAGAACCACGTTTGGGACTTAAGAGACTCAGGAAACATTTGCTATAAATGAAAAAAAAAAAAAGTCCTTCTGTGATGCAAATTCCTATATGCCAACTGTTATTAAGCATCCTTATTATTATGTGATATATGAAAGGCAAGGTGAAGTCATATAAGGAGTTTCCTGGATTTTTACACTCAACTATATAATGTATATATGCATTCTGCCTGTCCAAAATATTAATTAAATTATATTAAGTAAACTATATTTTGGGAGGGAGAATTTAACTTGAGTAAAGCATAATAACCATTAAGGTCATTTGCTGCAATTTACAAAGTGCTCCTATCGTAAAACTCTGGTGCTGGTAGCCAAAAAAGAAGTATAAATTACATTATGGTAAGTTGGTTGCAAAAGCACTAAATAGTCTGTATTCTACTGCTGCAGAAGAAAGAGTGCAAGGCTCCTATAGTAAAATAACAGGAAAAAATAGCCCAGTTTTGAAACCTATCTTAAAGGCTGAAAAATTCAACTTTATTCAGTGGAAAGTAGATAGCCAGTGCTCACCAGCATCCTATGTTAATTTTATGCCTCCGTAATTATCCCCCCTTTCAACAGCTCTCTACTCATGTTCCAACCACGCTGCCCTGCCTAAGTGAAGGAAATAAAGGACAAGGACATGTCTACAAGGGAAAACTGGTATCTTATATAGCATCAGGAAGGACTTTGAAGTGTTGGGAATCCATAGAGCACAAATAAAAGTAACTAAACACCTGCTGAGCTGAAAACCATGGTGAAACTGAGGGAGAAGGATCTCTGGTTCTTCCTAGAAAAAGGCTAATTAATGTTACAGCCACTTTCAAGTGAGATGAGAAGGAGGACACGGAAGGAAGAGCTGTAGATAAGTGAACTCACCTCAGTCCCTGGAAAGATCATGGAGCATGTCCTCTTGAAAGTCATTTCCAGTCACGTATGGATGGAAAGGGTAAATCCTCCTTGACGAACCCGGCTGCAGTCTGTGTTGAAATGATGATGATGAGAGGAGTGAGCTGGACAGAGTGTATGTTGACTTCGGTGAGGATTTTGACACGTCAGAAGCAGGTGAGAAAACCAAATTCCTCTTGAATGGAGGAAATAGAATCATAGAATGGTTAGATTTGGAAGAGACTTTAAAGATCATTCAGTTCCAACCCCCTGCCCTCCAAACCGCCCACCACACCACACCAGGTTGCTCCAAGCCCCATCCTACCTGGCCTTCAACCCCTCCAGAGATGGGGCAGCCACAGCTTCTCTGGGCAACCTGGGCCAGGCTCTCACCACCCTCACCATATAGAATTTCTTCCTAATATCTAATCTAAATCTACAGCCACAAACTGGAGGTTCGAGTTAGGCATTACAGGAACTGTTTTCACTAGGAGGGTAGCGTAGCACTGGAAGAGCCGTCCTGCTTCCAGGGAGAGGTTGGAGTCGATGACCTTCACAAGCCTCTTTTGACCAAACTCTGTGTTTCACACTGAACCTTCAAGCAGGGCTTGAGCAAATCACGTGGTGAGTTACTCCGAGCATGACACCTTCACACCTTCATGGAACATGGTGCAGCCACATGTGTCATGACTCTTGCTCAGGCTTAGGCCTTGCTGATGCAATTGTGTCATTCCTGGCTCAACTTCATAGCACTCTTTGTGGGTGTGCTGAAGATCTTGGCGTTGGACTGTGACATGAATCCATGTGCCAGGTAAGCCAGGAATCACAGAATGGTTTGTGTTGGAAGGCACCTTAAAGACCATCTTGTTCCAATCCCCTGCCCTGGGCAGGGACACCTCCCACTAGACCAGGTTTCTCAAAAGGAGCTTAAGGCTGCAAATCGCCCTCCATGGCCAAGAGGTGTCCGGGAGGGACCTCAAATGAACCCAGGTGCTCAGGTGTGCTTTGTGAGTTGGTTTTGGCACCATCATTCCTCTTCCCAGGGAAAAGCTGTGAAGCGACCAGGCAGCAAGCAGGAAATGATTCACCAGTTTTCTGCACACATCTCAGGCAACATTTGCGCTGCAACAGATACACCATTTCGTTTTGCCCTAGAAATTTGTTCATAAAATTTAAATTAAATTTTAAATTTTAAAAATTAACAACAAAGTAACACCGTTCCGTATTTTCCCCTTTGAAGACGTACAAATATCTATTTCAGATTGCCCCGATACTGCCTGGATTGAGTTGTTTACTGCAACACAGCGTCTTACTCTTCACTGACTAACTTTCCTCACAGAGACTGCCAAGCTCAAATTAGGTCAACCTAAGCGGCCGCATGAAATGTAATTAGCCAAAAAACTTTCTTAATTAGTGCTGTCGTTCAGGGTGGGGAGCGCTTAGCTCACGGTGAAGGAGCGGGGCAGGGCACGTCGGTGGAGAAGAGACTCTTCCTAAAAGATAGGTGGGTCCCAACGCTGGATCCCCACCCAATATCTTCCGAAATATCTTTTGATTGCAAGGGTTCAGGGAGTGTAATTTGTGCCTGTAGGGTGCCCTGTGCCACGCTAGAATAGAATCATGGAATTGTCTAGGTTGGAAAGGACCTTAAAAATCATCTAGTCCAACCACCAGCGCTAATAGATTGCAATAAAACAACACACGGCAAACTAACCATTCTCATGGACAACACCTTCTTGCAGCTAGAATCAGCAATTCTGGGTTTTCAGGCACTTTCAGCCAGCAAGTACCCATAACACCGTAATAACACCATATTTGATACCCTTGACATCTTAACTGTCAGACAAGCCTGGGACTAAAGGGGCGAGATTAAGTTAGTTTGATACCTCTGAAGACAGTCAGCTCACGAGAAGCTTGTGCCAACCCTCACCCAAGCTGTATTTGGGTGAAGGGAGAGTTCCACTTTTTGTCATCAAACAACTTTCACATTTTCTCACCTTCTCTCCCTTCAGTCAGTATGAAAATGCTGACCAATTTTGCTTAAATACAAGAAGAAACACTAGCCCTGCTTTTACTTTCTGCTACTCTGCACAGCTTTTTTTACCCTTAAAATCCATCTCCCATCTGGAGTGAATAAAACAATTTGCATTTTCTACATTTACAAATGCTGGTGTCTACGGATGCAGGACAAGTTACTGATTAAATAATTCTGATGAATACATCATACATTGAGGAGAATCTCCTGGAGTAAAAGGCTAAATATAGTATCAGTGGGCATAGAATGCAATAAAAACATATAAGGTCCAACATGGAAACAACTTACAAAACTCCGGAAAGCAGTGATTTTTGCACTGGCTGTGCATGAACCATCTCACGTCTGAAGGCAGTCTCGCACCCAAGCTAATAAAACCTGGAGAGAGGCATGTTGAGAGGATAATGTATGCAAATTAACACCCCCAGCGGGTGAAATCGTTACAGTGCAAAGCTGAGCCCCAGAGCTGCACACAAGCCCTTCACCAAGTTTTAAGATACAGTCTAAGTGTGGTATAAACTTTGGGCCGATCACCCCCCCCCGCCTTCCCCCCCAGGGATTTTTGCATACTGTTAGCATCCTGAGAACTTCCTTTTGGCAGGAAAAGTCACGTCACTTTCGCCCATTTCAAAGAACTTTCTGAGAACTTTCAAAGAACACCCTTTTAGGTGCTCTGTACTGAAAAGTCTCATCGTCTGGACAGTACAGCATGTCTCAGGGTTTGCTTTGGCTCTTATTGAGGTCTGGTTTACTGAGAAAAAGTGCTATAATATCCTAGGAATTGGACTGTGTTTATGATTGTATTCATTCAAAAGCTGGTGAGAGGTGACTATTGTAATATATGGTCTGCAAGAGCGAAGCAAAACCTGATTATGGAATGGTTACATCAATCAGGCAGTAAAAATGTTATTCAAGCTCATTACCTTGAGAATAACTTATTTAGACTTATTTTAGTGATGTGTAAAGCCTGCAGCCGTGGCCCCTGGAAGATTGTCACAACATGTAAAGATGCATGCGCGTTTTTAAACTGGCATCTTTTGATTTTATCAGTGATTCCTGTGCCCTCAGTTAGAGAGAACGAGTGTGTGCAATTTAGAATTAAAGATCTAAGTGTGGATTTAATTAGGCAGATTAAAAAGGCCCAATCTTCAGATATTTCCGATACAACTGATGTGGAACGGGCCCCTCAAAATCCCTCCCAGATCCTTCTTAAGATGGGGAGATGGAAAACAGTGATCTCCTGGACTTTCATCATCCATTCACAGCTGAAAAAGGAACATCGGAAAAGGGAGGGGATCCCACCGTGTGGTCTGAACCGAAGCATCATTTGTGCCCTGCTAATGAGTTCAATTCTATTAATGAGAATTGAAAGACTTTCAGTGACCTGAACAGTGACTGAACACAGACAGTGGGAAGAAATAGTGAAACTGCATTCTGGGAACTTAAAAATCAAAATATACCTAAAGACCTAGTTAAGAGATGCTCACCAAGAAGCCAGTGTTAATAACTAACTTTCGGTAACCTCATTATAACCTACTTTTCTGGAAACCTGTTAAAAATGTTGATTAATTCTTCAAGATCTAGTGGACATTGGTTTTTAAAGTTAGTGAAAAATACTTTAAGGAAAATGCTATGTAGTTGGGCAAAAGTAGGCTGTACTGCGAATACAGCTTAAGGGTCTTAAGGATCTTTCCAAGGTGAATGATTCTCTTGAGTCTATGATTCTACACTCGCCTCTACAGAAATGCTTAAATGCCTCCTAGAGCAGAACCTCTCACCCAACTCCCAGCACAGAACTGAGTATTTCCCAGAGAAACAAACCCATTTCTACTTCAGCTCTTGGCTGTAGTGCAGTTTTGTGCTCAGAGCACGTACATTTTCCCCTCTACGTAAATCTATTATCTTTTATATCAAGTCCCTGATAACGCTATATAGAGTTATATCACACACTTAGAAACAAAGAGCTTTAGTGCTTCTGTTGACAGCCTTTCTATACGAGTGCAAAAATCAATCCTTCCTCAAAGGGAGGCTTAGCCAGCTACACAATAACGAGCCGGTTTGTAACCGTCTGAAATATGTGTCAAACCTAATAACTGAAGTCTGCCTAAATAAAAGAATGTGTTCAAGAAGATTAGTGGATTATTGCAGGCTCACGCAGTCGGATGCCACTTTTCCTGCTTCTCAGATGGCTTTTAGCCCATCTCGGCTGCTGCCAGTTGACATGTGTGCTCTTTAAGCACGGAAAAATAATGCAGGAATTTAGGAGAGCGGTGGTTTGGTGAGCTGGTGACATGAAAGGCTTTTCCTTTGTCATCGGGAGGCTTTTCTACAAAGGCTGGGAGAGATCCCGTGCTTCAGTTAATACATACCCAGTTAATCCATATCATCCTCCCATAGCCATGGGGGCCGAGCAGAAGGTTTCACCAGCAGATGGTGTTGCCAGTCGCTGCTCTCCAGACTTCCATGAACGGCCACCGCTGGCAGCACAGATAGTCCTGGTCAGGGTGCACACCCTCAGTCAGGAAAACAAATGTTAGTCTGACAAACACACAGGCCAAATGGTCTCTCGTGACTCCAAAATCAATTAAATTTGCTATTTTGTACTGGAGAGCAGGGGAATTAGAGCACACCCACCTTACGACGTGTGGACTGTGTTATTTTCCGCTGCATGTTCCACAGCCAGGTTTTATATACTCTGAAAACCAGATTGATAAGCTTCAGCATGATGGGGAGTACCTGCTCGGTGTGATAGCATCACCCACAGCACGCTCAGATGCTGAGATAACGCTGGGTTTGAAAACAGGCTTTAAAGTTTGGAGTTAAAACAGGACGGTCTGCCCCTGATGATTCATTGGCCTCACTAATTGGGGGAATTCTGTGTGGGGACGTTGTGACTATTCCAAAATTATTGTCATTAAACTTGAATTCTTTTTTTGAAACAGGTTTCTGAGGACTAATGCTTCACACATTGCAGAAGCTGATGTTTCCTTAGCAGTGAAGTATTTCTCCATTCCCTCATTGCCAATGCACACACACCTTTACCTACAAACTTGGATGTAATGGGACGTCTGCCCCCCTTAACCTTTCCAGGAAGCATCTAAAAGAGTTACTCATCTATAATTTTGCCTCTTGCTCTGGAATTGCAACTCAAACACCCTAAAATGCTAATGCTTTCACAGCCTCTTGGGCTGTTTCAAGAAACAACTCAGGGATGTTTATCGTAGTACTCAAGACTTCTGTTAATGTTTCGAGCCAGTTTTTTCAGCTCAAGGGACATCTCTGTCTGACTCCACCTGATGTCACCCACTAAGGTTATATTGGTGGTAAACAACATATTGTCTGCTGAAGTGCTAGGACAATTGTTCCTTAGCAGAAGTGACTGTGGGACACTTGAGTCTCCACCACTCAAGCCTTTTGGCTGTGTGGTGAATGTCCAGAATCCATTTCTGATACTCCCCAGGCACCAAAACCTCCACAACCACGTGGCCAAGATTACACAGTTTAAAACAACGAAGGATTCACGGTCATTCTGCTTCTCATCTCCCTGCTTCAAAACCCAGTAAGAGAAAGTTCATTCTATGAGGCAGTACGATTAGTTTCTAACCACAAACACCCTAATCATATTGGACAGATAATTACTGATTAGATAAGAAAGATGTTAGACCCATCAAGGGGATCACCTGCTTTCACACCCCAGGGAATAGCTGCTCAATTTAAGTGCCTGCTCTGTCATCACCATCTTTAGTTCTCAAATTCTTTGCAAACCAATAACTTTGAGCACTGAGGAGGACAAGAAATCATTAACTATGGAGAAATGTTGGCCTTTCCTCCTCTGAAATGGCCAAGTCAAATGTATGAGGATGGGCAGTACCTTGTTCCTGGGGATGGGGAGACTCCTCTCTTCCAGAGAGCATCTTCAAGCACCGTTGAAGTGGCCACCACTTCCACTGGATGACAACTGTGGTCTCGTGGTCCCTGGTGAAGAAGCAGCCCCAGGTTTGGGTGAACCACATCGGCACCAGGCAGCACATGCTCGTCGTCACAGAGGACATTTCCCTGCAGCTGGAAGGACAAATAGGACAAAAAAAGTTTGATTTGTTGAGACGCAGTTTTCCATCAGAAGCAACAAATGATAGATACTTCCTTACCAGTCTTTTTAAAAACTGCATAAACCCAAATAAAACCTTCCTCGTGGCATTATGAGGATAATGTAATATAGTATAAAGGTCATATTTATAAAAGAGTGTTCTATACCACATAGTCTCAGTGTAAAGTCTCACTGTAAAATAGCCCAATCCAAGTCCTGCTGCAGTAACCTCCCCTCACCCTTTGTGCCCCCTGACTTCTGCAGTATCATGACCATCAATAAATAGTCCTGGTCCCTCCAGGACTATGCTCGGTGGCACTCTACATGTTGGAAAAACAACTGCTGGGCAAGTCGAGTTGTGCTCTTTGAATTCTGTTGACACTCTAGGAAAACCATTATTGGAAGTCCTTTAGCAGGCAAAGCTCCAACTGAAATAACCAATTATTTTTCTTTTCCTGGCCATGATCTGTATAATCAAGCCATTAAGCGTTAAGACTCCCCATGAAGGGAGGGTCAGAACCAAGTTTGCTGAGAAGGCACCTACCAAGCATCAGGGGAGATTAAAGCAGCATTTTGTGAAAAGTCTTTGACTCTTTCCCTTTTCAACTACCAAGCATACTAATTGCAGGAGGAGCAGAGCAAAATAATAGCCGTTACCCTAATTATGTGGAGTCTCTACGTTGTGTTGGGATGAAGCTTTACGTGTGCTTATTATCTGTTTGATTTCATTAATGAGACTTCATAAATTATAAGCTAATAAAGAATGAAGATGGGACTGATTCCAGGTGAAGTATGAGAATTTTATTGCTGGCTATCAAAGACCTGCTCCTAAAATGCTAATTTTTAAGACGTAATCTTTTGATCACTCCAGACAGCGAATGTTAATCACATAAAATTCTGACACAGCTTTTGATACTGTAAAGGGGAAGTGAGAAGTAGCCTGCCAGATTTTAATTGTTCATTTGGGCTGTGCTACTATCGCTTTGCAAATCTCAAAGCCCAATATTAGAGAATATCCTCCTTAAGAGAAATATTTTATTTCTGGAGACATGCCTGGATATCACTGGCTTGAGAGCACAAGTCTTTCATGCCTCGGAGAGCTAAATGAGTGCTCCCACCGAGTGCTGCAGCCAGTTGTGGTGCTGGGTGTCTCCTGGGCCTGCACCAGGCAAGACCGGACACAGATCTTTCCAAGTTGGCTGGAAGGTTGGGATGACGTGGCCTGGCAGACTCCTCTACAAGCCCACGGCAAGGCTGTGGCATGGTTCCTCCAGCTTCCACCGGGCTGTCTGGGTTAGGGAGGTGAGGCCACCACAACAACCTCCCCCCGCTAAGCCGTAGCCACTGTGGGACCTTGCAAATGCCTCCTTTTGGTGCTCAGATCATGTAGCCAGCCAAACTATGGTGTGCCTGACCAAAAAAATAATGGTTAGGAGGGAAAGGAGACACCTCTGTTGTCTTCTGCCTAACAACCCTCTGATGGGGGAGCCATAACAATCTAAAAGGCTTCTTAATGCTTTGGTGTTAAGTACTAGGGAAAAAAATATATATGCCCTGGAGGAAAAAAACATGGCAAGAGAGAAAAACACCGCTTTTTTTTTTTTTTTTTTTTCCTTTTCTGAGAACTAGGTAATGCATGTTTACTTTGCTCAGGTGTTTATTCTACAATACCATAAGCTCTACGCTACAGCTGAAACCATTGTGAGGTCATGTTTGTAGATATTTTTTAAACATAGACTTTCAGGTATAAATCAAGGTACTCTGAGGCAGAAAATGCTCATTCATTTCATAAAATGGGATTATTTTTTTAAGCAACCTTCTGTATAAAGTTCTGGTAAAAGACTTCTGTGAGCATTTTTATGCAGATTTCTCCTGTCCCTTTTAAACCTTGGTTATAAGCTTCTAAACTCCTTTAGATGGTTCAAGAAGGACTAACAAAATTTGCAAATACATAAACATGCACCATTCTGACTCTGGCTCCACAAATCAGCACTTTCCCATGTATCATAGAATCATAGAATGGTTTGGGTTGGAAGGGACCTTAAAGATCATCCAGTTCCAACCCTCTGCTATGGGCAGGGACACCTCCCACCAGACCAGATTGCTCAAAGCCTGACCTTGTATGAAAAGGAAATTTCTCAAAGTGGCCTAGAGAAGGGATTGTGAAGGAGGCACCACCACCATCTTCAGGGGTCAGTGTGAAGTTCCTTTAGATTAGGACCAAGAGCCCCTCCATCAGCTCTGGAGGAGGCAGATCTGGGTGAGGGCAAAGGGAAGATACATGGTTCTTCACCCCTCTAAGGTGCTGAGAGTGCCTTCCTCATCCTCCTGGCACCCAACCATGGGTGTGTGCACCTCACACATCAGGAATTGCTGTCCCCAGGCAAGTCCCCGCCGTGGGCAGGGGTAGGGAGCAGTGGGGTGGGAGCAGCACCTTGCCAAAGCACCTGTGCCAGAGCCCAAACGGGGAGAGGTGGGGAAATTCCAGAGGGTAAAAGTTACGCTGAGAAGATGTGGGGAACACCTCAGGGCATCTGTGGAAAAGAATTGGGCATGGCCCTCCCAGAGGTTATTATCACTATTTACCAGTCCAAGGGCAAAGAGCAAAGGCTCTGCTGTGCCTCTCCTCTCACCCCAATGCTGAAGAGCCACCATAAGCCAAATTAATCTTTAACAAAGAATACTTCCTCCTGTTTTTCCTGGGAACTCCATGTCACAGTAGTGGTGGTGGCTGGGTCTCCCCTGAGCTTCTACAAAGAGGGAGGTATCTTCATCAACCCTAGAGGTTGCCAAAACAGCCTCCTGAGACAGCTCCTGGCACGCTACGTGCCAAGAGGAAACGCTCCGCTCTCCTGGAGTCCTCCCTGGTGGTGGCAAGAGTTCAGATCTTGCCAGATAAGCACAGGAGGAACTGGTGTTTAAAGACTTCTTGTCAGCGTTAGGCTGATGGTTGGACTACGTCATCTAAAAGGTCCCTTCCAACCTCAGTAATTTCATGGTTCTATACAATGGAAGGGTAAAGCCTTTAGGTACAGAGGTATCATCAGAAGAGAGCTCTAAATATTATTTTTTTTCATGTGAAACTCACCTCCTCACAGCTTTGCTGAGGTGCTGCTTCTTCCAGACACACCACGGCAGGATTCATCTCAGCCAGAGAATTTGGTGGGGTACAACCTGGGGAGGAGATAGATAGTCATTTCTTTCAAATAAGCTGGCAGTTTTTATTGTCAGAATAGGGAGGCTGCTTCAAATAAGGTTGGGAAAATCCTGCTTTTGTGTGCAAAATATTATTCCACCATACCTACACATACACACATCCACGTGTGGAGCAGTTCATTACTTCAAGGCAGCATGTGGACCATTCTGCCATCATATTAAGGATTAATTTCTCTGTGCAACTGCACTGTCTGCAATGGAAGTGGAAGTAGTTTCTCACAAGGCTGGCTGCTTGGCATATATATTGTCCATGAAATGTCCTCTCTCATTAGCAGACAGAGCAGACACGGGATGGTGGGGCTGATGAATGCAGCAGAGAAGGATATCTTCACCACATTAGGACAAGCACCTCAGAAAGCACCCATTTCACCAAATTTCACTGAATTTTTAGAGGTAGAAGGGACTGTAGAGATTATCTAGTCCAGCTCCCATACCATCAGAGTACGGTACCACCCCACGTACCAGCAGAGAAGTTCCAGTGATGACCCTTGGGGACAGCAAAGAAAGAACGTAGTCTGGGGAGAACACAGGTTTAAGTCAATGCAGAGGTGGGCAGCGGTGATCTGGTGAGAAAAAACAGCTGAAGGTGGCATTACATTGCTTTTCCCCTTGGCCAAATAGATGTCTACGTGGTCAAATTATGATATTACACATTTATGAAAGTCATGCATAAATATCTACGGTAATAAAACAATCTGCATTAGAATCAGAAAACATGTAATAGGAATCAAATTATAGTTTTGATGGTTTTCAATTAAATCTTACCCTGATTTCATGGGCTGCAGCGTTCGCTTGCTGCAGTGTATTTTGTTTAGATGGTGTCTAAGAGCTCCTGGGACAGACTGGGCATCTCGTTTGCACAAACATGGGCTCATGAGGTTCCCTGCCTGGGCTCTGGGCCATTTTTTCTCCTGCATATTTTCTGCTGCAGTCTCCAGGAAGTTCACCCTGGCAGGAGCCACTGTTTGGTCTGTTACAGTCATAGCATTGCTGAGAGGCAGGAAGAAAATTCATTAAAAGTTAGGTCTGAAATGATGCTGGGATGTATATGGTCATTATCCACGATGACTTAGAGGTTTGAAGGCAAGAAATTACTTGGGTTTCTTGCAGTTACACTGCTGGCACATCAATCAGGTTGCATAAATGATGGTAAAAAGAGTCGCAGCAAGTGTGTAACCTATAGAGTATATATATAACCTATAGGGAGAGAGTAAAAGGTGGCATCCAAACCACCAGGGTTCGATGCCCTCATCAAACAGCAGGTAGTTCCTCAGTTCACCACGGACATTGTCCGTCCCACACAGAAACAGACTTGGCTGAAACATGCTGGAGCTCAAGCTGTTATGAAGACATGCAATCTTCATTGGAAGCGAATTTCTGCTTCCTCTTTCACCCCAGGGAGAAAAATGGGATTGCAAAAGCCCATTTCTCTTGTAACCATAGCCCATAAATGCTTTTAATTACCTCACCTTTCGTGATATGACATTAACTACAATTACTTCAAAAAGCTATACATGGCTCAGGTATCACAGAGAACATTTTCTCCTGGCAAGTGTCCCCAGTAAAAGCGTACATGATAGAGCTACAGATTTACGGTCAATAAATAGTACTAAAATACTTTTGCTAAACATTACAGAATCGTCATCATAGAATCATTTAGGTTGGAAAAGACCCCCTGGGAACATCGACTCCAATCATCAACCCTACTCTACAAAGTTCTCCCCTACACCCTATCTCCCAACATACCTCTTGAGATGGTTAAGGAAAGAATTTTAAAAAGTGACTTCTTGCCTTACTTTTCCTTGTAGATCAAGTTCAAACTGTGTACAATCTGGTTATCTGTGAGAAATTAATTGTAAGTACTGTCTGTACATGGCCATTTGGAGGAAGTAAAATACTAAACTTGCTTTTCTTGCATATTTGTGACAGCACCACCTCCATCTGCCTCTCCCTCTTTGGTTTTATTGCTGAGCACAACATCATATGGACTGGAATATCCCTGTGGCCGGTTGGGGTCAGCTGTCCCAGCCGTGTCCCCTCACAATTTCACATGCACCCCCAGCCCACTCACTGGTGGGGTGGTGTGAGGACCAGAGAAGACTTGGCTCTGTGCAAGTCCTGCTCAGCAATAACTAAACCATCCAGCAATAACTAAACCATCCCTGTGTTATCAACACCTTTTCCAGCACAAATCCAAAACACAGCCCCGTACTAGTTACTGTCAAGAAAATTAACTCTTCCCAAGCCAAAACCAACACAAATGCCATGTGGTAAAGGAAGCTAGAGTTGATGGGCTTCATTTTCTTTCAATTTTCTGCTTATTTTTTCTAAAAAAAATAAGCCCCTCAAACATCCCAAAGGTATCTATGTGAATACCACTCTCAAAAATGGTTCTACAGAATAGTCACAGTTTTAAAATAATTGATTTCAACTTTGATAATCAAGTTTTGCCTAAGCAGCTTCACTGCATGCTACTCTCCTATAGTCTGAGTACTGCCAGAACCAGCTATTATTGGTATAATATTATTTTAATTGAGCAAGACGGAGACATAAGACCCCGGGCAAGGCATTGCTGGCCTATCTTTCTAATTCAACTTCATCCAGCAAGATTGCTGAGCAATTAAGAGGCCATTTCTCTGATGACACGTGGTGCATGTCTGGCTGGGCCAAGCCTGAAGCCTATCAGCCCTGGGGGAGACCAAGGGGAAGGGTAGCGAGGAAGAGGATGGGATTCCAACCCTTTGTTTCCTAGAGCCCTTGGTAAGCTGGGAAAAAAACCTGCCAGTGCACCCAGAAAGCAGCTGTATTTATGTGCTTGTCTGAGAAGTAGATGTTTTAAAGGAATTTACTCAACCTGTCAATCATCTACTTAGGCGAAAAAAGAGTGTTTTATTGAAACACTCTCCTTGGTTGAATTTCACTGAATTTCACTTAACTAAGTCATAGAGGGGTTGTTTGAGTGAACCAGCCAGTGGCCAACAGCAGAGCTGGAAAAGAGCAGAGTCCTCCTGCAACCCTGAAGGTGGAGCTACCAGCAGGCCACCAGAACCTTCTCTCTGTCCCAAGGAGACCACTCCGGATTTCAAAACCAAAAGTGAGTTCAATATATGGCAAAAGTTAGACAAAGTACAAAGGCTGTGAGCTGAGGTGGAGCAAACACAGGCTAGAAATTAATGCCAGTCATGGCAATTAATCATGGGGAGGGCTTTAGGCACTGTGACCTCTCCCATCTCATGTTTCTAAATAAAAGTTTCTCCTAAAACAATCTGTAGCCATTTGGAAAAAAAGCCATTCAGGCAAGTGCTAGAATCCATTGTTTACAATCTAAAATGAAAACTTTCCTGATACACCATCTATAAATTGATCTATACATTTCCAAACCCTCCAAAAGTGGTGAAGTGACACAGAAGCTATTTGATCTCAATTTAGTAATTAATTTGATCTTTTCTTGGCTTGTGGTGGATTTTCTTATCATATATCCCCATAATTGCAATTACCATGCCCTGGATGACTATTTGCAATATTCCAGGGAGTGAAATGGCTCCATTTCTTGTTCCTTCTTTTTTTTTTTTTTTAAAAAAAAACCTAAAATATCAGCCCCACCCACTTCTTGGCCCCAATAACCTTCATAAATTTTCCTATTTCAGACTTCCTATAAGAAAATCAGTAATGAATAAACATACCAGTATGAATCTCAGCCTAAACCAAAGAAGAGTGTAGATAAAGTCCTGACTGATTTGTGGCAAGGCAGAAATTTTTCATAACTTCAAATGAAATCTGTTCTTTCTTCTTACTGTAATTCTTTGTTGTCATATCCTTAAATGACCTGAAGGTAAATAATGACATGTTTGCCTGCATAAACAAGTTCATGGTAGGTAAGATATCAGCAGAAGACATTTATTTCTCAGCTTTGGTCCTTGTGCAGGCATGTACTGCCATTAAGAATCTGAGATTTTTGTTGAAAATAATGTTGGTATTCTGGTATTTCCCCCCAAAACCCTATCATACTGACACAGAATCACAAAATGTTATGCAGTTGGAAGGGACCTCTGGAGATCATCTCCTCCAATCCCCTGCCACAGCAGGGGCACCCACAGCAGGCCCACAGGAAGGTGTCAAGGAGGGTTTGGAATCTCTCCAGAGAAGAAGACTCCACCACCTCTCTGGGCAGCCTCTGCCAGGGCTCTGCCACCCTTACACCAAACAAGTTCCTCCTCGTGTTTAGGTGGAACTTCTTTTATTCAAGTTTGTGCCCATTCCCTCTTGTCCTGTCCCTGGGCACCACTGAGAACAGACTGACCCCATCCTCCTGACACCCAACCCTATTTATAGGTGTTGATCAGATCCCCCCTCAACTTCTCTTCTCCAGAATAAAAAGCCCCAAGTCCCTCAGCCTTTCCTCAGCAGAGAGATGCTCCAGGCCCTTAATTATCTGTGTGGACCTTTGTTGTACCCTCTCCAGCAGTTCCCTGTCCTT
>BJBW01010436.1:3866-16808 GCA_004320125.1 Scolopax mira | reverse complement strand
GGCAGCCTCTGCCAGGGCTCTGACACCCTCACACCAAACAAGTTCCTCCTCATGGTGAGATGGAACTTCCCATGTTCCAGTTTGTGCCCATTCCCTCTTGTCCTGTCCCTGGGCAAGACTCCTAGCCTTACGGACTGGTATCTAATGACACCAAAAAGTCAGCTTGCAGCACAACACATACAGGGCTGAGCATTCCAGACCTGCAGGAGGTTTGTCCCAACCCCTATTTTGGGTTTTATATCAATTTATACCCATTTCAGCAATGCTGTCCTTCTTCGTTTACCCACCTTTTGCCTGTATGAGCTTCTTTCCCTGGGTCCTGCTCACATTTCCAGCACACAGAAGCTCCAGGTGAGGTCTTCAGCTAATCTTCATCTGATTTACCTACTGTGTAGGGATCACCTTGCTGAAGAAGCTCCATCCAGGCTTGGGATGGGCCTTCCTGTCCGTCTGTCTGTCCATCCATCCATCCATCTCACATGCCAATGATGGGAGCTCAAGCAGACACCCCCCATGCCGGTTTACTTACGGCTAGTGAAGTCCACCAGAAACAAGCCCTTTGCCTGTGGGAAGCCAAGCCACCAGGTCATGTCAGGCCACGGTTCCTTTTCTAGGCCCATGAACAGCCCCAGAAATGTTGTTTGTGTCATCACACTTTGCGTGGTCCCTTGTATGGACACAGAACAGGATCTCACCACACTTGTTCTCCGCAGAGAAAAAGCTCTAGGGGTCTGCCTTTTCCAGAGGTGTTTTCTGATCTACCCCACCATGGGCTTTGCTCTGCACAGAAAGTTCGGGACAGAGAATTTCCTCTTTTCAAACCAAATTGTGCCTTTCCATAACTGTGTCTACAGCCATAACCATCTCTGTAGCCACGGCCTGAGTAACCCTTCAACAACAATTAACGGGGTCGCGTTGCACAACTACCAGAATCAGGAATCACCACTTTTAATCAAATCTCTCTTGAATTTTTCCGTGTGTGTGTGTGTGTCTTCCTGACTCTCTTTCTCCAAGCGAAAGGTGGAAAGTCTTTTTTTAAACTTTGCTTTATTGCTAAAAATAAAGCCAGCACGGATGAACTTTACAGTATCTGCCATTGAGCCTCATGTGACCAGAGAATCCAGTGTTGGCAGGGACCCCTTTACTCGATGCGAGTGAAGTGATGATGTTCCCGGCCAGTGGAGGGCAGGTTAATTTGCAGACAGCATAATTCTGCTTTTAATTTGTAACATCACCTCTCAGCTAAAAAACCCACCAAAACTAAAGCAGAGCTAATTTTAGGTTGGTATCTGCAATACCCCAGTTTAAACCTGTCAGCGCACCCAGCTGAAAATTCATTTAAAATCATGATAAATCCTAGGAAGAGAAGCTGGAAACCTCAGGTCAAGACCTCAGGTGGAAAAGGAGTTTAACCTTAATGCTAGGTGCTATTTAAAGACTTATTAAAACATTTTCCAGAGCTGCGCTGGCCTGAGGGCTGGCCTGGGAGCCAGCCTGCAGCTGTCGGCGTTTTTTCATTCCAGAGTGGTCGAGTTTGGCTGGATGCAAATAAAACGACGTTTATGTGACAAAAGCCACCCTTGGGTCCCAACTGCAGCCCGCAGGAAGGTGCTGATGGAGCCAGGGAGGCTTTCTAGCACCGCTCCAAAAATGGCCTTTTGCTCCTCAGTCCCCGTTGACATAAAAGGAGAAGACCCCTTTTTCTCCTTCCCAGCAAACCCAGGGCTAGAAACAACCACAAGATTTGGAGTCACTCAGCAATGACGATGCGTATCAGGGAAGAGCATCAGGCAGAGATGGGGCTGCTGGTCTTCCACGTTCTCTTTCAATTAATTTGTTGGTTTTGGGCATTTTCAAAGTTGTTTCACACGCTAAGACATCCCCGATCCTAATAATTACAGCACACAAGCAGAGTTTTCATCAAAACCTTTTCAAACCCCAAGTGGTTTTCTAATAAACAGAAGCTTCTTTTCTTCCCCAAATGATCCGGAGATCATTTCTTGGACAAATCTCAGGGCTCCCACTGCCTTTTGGAGCTGTTGGCAGAGAAGCCCCTTTTCGACACAACTCACCTGGAACGACATTACCATCTAGTGGAGAGTTGGATTCACCGCCCGACGCGAAGTCCTTCAGGCAGAAACTCACCCTGGGTGACTCTGCTGCCCAAACGCTGAATTAGGAAGTCAATTAAATGTTCATTTTGAAAATCAATGCCTGAAGTTAGCCCACTTCAGGCTGTAATTGAAGAGCGAGAGAGTCTTTGGAGTCATACCAGAGATCAGCAATATTAAACCTGCGGGAGATGCAGGAAATCAATACAAGAACCACTAGATGAGTTTAAAATTTAAATTCCCCAAGATTTTCAGAAGGGAACATTGTTTGACATGCCCTCGGGCAAAGCAGCCAGATATATCTCTCTGGAAAAGAGCTAGCACAAATGCAACTACTTTCTCTGCACAAATTATGTCAAAATTAGAACCTGAATTTAATCAATACAAATCAAACCCAAACTCTCATCTTTTGGGTTGGTGTCAGTGGAAACCAGACTCTGCCACCTGGCTCCTTCTGGAACCCTCCTGAGGCCCCACAGGTCAGACCATCAAGTCCAACCATCAACCCAACACTGACAAAACCCATCACTAACCCTCAGCACCACGTCTGCCCGGCTATTAAATCCCTCCAGAGATGGGAACCCCACCACTGCCCTGGGCAGCCTATCCCACCAGTTGCTTCCCCTGCACAAGAGCCAGCGTTTTGGTGGGGCACCCACAGCAAAGCAACCCTCCTAAAGCCATCTGGTCTCATCAATATCACCCTTATCCTTCCACCCTTGTTTTTTTCCTGATTGCCACTATTTTTTCCCCCAATTGCCACATTTACTTCTGCGTCCTAGCTGAAACCAGTTTGCAGTTCTGCACTTGGCCAGCTCATCAGTGCTCTGTGGCCTAAAAACCTCTGATTTAGGCAAAAGTTGAGTGATAGGAAAACACACCATTTACACAGCAGTTAAATGCCAAAGTAGAATGCTTGATGGAAAAATCAAGGTCAATGAATGCTTTTGTCAGAGTTGGGTTGATGGTTGGACTCCATGATCTTGAGGGTCCCTTCCAACCTAGATGATTCTATTATTTGGGCCACATTTTCACCTCCCAAAGGTACCTTCCTTGGGCAATGCAACATGCACACGTGGGAAAAAACATACCAAGAGCTTAGTCCAGCTCCTCTCTTCTCACAGGTAATTAGTGGCAGAACGAGAGGGAATGGCTTCAAGCTCCAACAGGGTAGGTTTATACTGAGCATTAGGAAAGAATTTTTCACAGAAAGAGTGGTTGGGCATTGCAAGAGGCTGCCCAGGGAGTGGGTTGAGTCCCCATCTCTGGATGTGTTTAAGAGTCGTTCAGATGTGGTGTTGGGGGATATGGTGTAGGGGAGAACTTTGTAGAGTAGGGTTGATGGTTGGACTCGATGATCCCAAGGGTCTTTTCCAACCTGAATGATTCTATGATTCTACTCTCCTGTTGTTTGGGGTTTTTTTTCTGTGCAACTCCTGGTATTGCCTAGAAAAACTACGCCTTGGTGGAAGTTGGTGTCTGGAGGAGAGGGAAGCATTTCTGCACGGCACAGCACCCAGCAGCTTGCACAATTCTGGATCCACGGCGCTGCTGCACCTCCTTCCCCCAGGGTCACAGTCACTGCTCTGCCCTGGAGATTACAGGCTGAGGGCTTAAACTCATTAAAAACATTAAAAAAACATAACCCAGCACCAAGCAAGGAATCCCTTCCTTGGAGGGAGTTTGTTATCTGGGGTGGGAATAAGGGTACCATCCTGTTCCTGTTAAAATCGATGATTAAATTCCACCACCCCCCCCCAGCTCTGGGGAGAGATTTGGGTCCTTTAATATCAGGCACTAAAAGGAAAGTAAAATGAAACATCATCAACAACAACAACAACAACAGGAGGAAGAGTTCAAATCTCTGCCAAAAGTTGTGCGGGTTTTCTTTTTAAAAATCAAATTTCTTCCCTTCCTGCCGAGATGCAGCAGGGAAACACTTCACCCTGGTGGCTTTTCTTCCCTTGCGCAGGCAGAACATGTGAGATCCGAGAGACAGCGAGTCCTTACAACTCATAATTAAGAGGATGGTTGCCATCTGCCCAGTGTGAGCCCGTATTATAATCAGCCCATTTTGGCTACGACAGCTGTTTAATTTTTAAACCTCAATAACAGCAAGAGCTACAGAGCTCAACGCCCGGAGCTTCACCCTCCTTTTTGCAAAAGATGGTTGGAGAGAGCAGGAAAAAGCTCTCTCTTTCCTTACAGCCAGAAGACAGGGGACAAATGGCCAAATGAATTAAAGCAAGGGAATGAACTTGGCCTTTTCTTTCTTTTTTTTTTCTTTTTTTTTTGAATATGCAGCTTTTTTTAACCTCCAAATTAGGCCACTTTAGTAGCCAGTGAGAAACTCAATATATGCCGAACCCTAATAGGGGTTGGTTAATTAACACATTTGGCAACTCTCAGTTTATGAGAAAAAAATAAAATCTTTTAAGAACTCTTCATTCTGATGGTTGATCTGCCTGACTCAAAAAAAAAAAAAAAAAAAAAAAAGACATCTTTTGACTCTATAGAGTTTTCAGATATCTTTCTTGTTTGACTTTCTCTGCTACATCAAACTTTCCTTCCAGTCCCTCAGGGGGCTCCAGGAAAGCTGGGGGGAGACTCTGGATCAGGGAGGGGAGCCCTAGGAGGAGGGGGAAGGGTTGGACTAAAAATTCCTGAAATTTGTAGGCCACGGCAGAGAGACGGTGCATGTTGTGTGCTGGGACCTCTCCGGGGGTCACACAGAGGCTTGGGGTAAGTCCCCACCGTCAGCTCTTTCCTTCTGAAACTCTCGTTTCCTCCTCTCACATGCCCTCATGTTCCTTTAGTCACAGAACTTCCTACTTCTTTTTTAAGCAAAAGCTGACAATGGAATTTTTTGTCCTTTTTTGAGGCATGAAGTTTTTTAAAAGGGGAAGCAAGAATTTACTGCACTTGGGGCACTCGCTCAGCAAATACTGAATAGCACAGACCCACTCTAAAACCCAAATACATATTTCTTAGTTTGTCCGTGTTTTTAAGCAATTGTTACCTTAATCTGATCCTAATTTAGCAGTCAAACAAGAAAATAAATCCCAATTTTAATGAGCATCTTAGGTTTTTCCCTTCTCTCAAAATGAGCATAATATTTATTAGCAACTTTCTTGAAAAGGTTACTGTATAGCATGCACTCCAAAGGCTCTATAATTACTCCTTATTTCCATACTGTTAATTATACTGCTGCTTTGCCAGTGGCAAGGTTCACGGCTCCTCCGTAGCCACCTGTTCCCTTGGTCTCTAACCACCAAAACCACCACTTGAGATTCCTTACCATGACCATACCAGACACAACTGTTGTAGCAAGGCCATGAAATACTAAACAGCAACCACGTTTCAGGGTTTGTTTGGTTCGGTTTGGCATCAGATTTTTCATGATGTGCCCTAAAGCTGCCAATGAGGAGCTGGGGAGATGAATCCTACCAAGAATCTATGGTTTCCTGAGCTCAACATCCCAATCAGTGGGGACTCCTCAAGCCACTCAGCTCATCTTAACTAATACATGGAGGAAACATGATCTTTGAGCCAACTGCTGCTTTGGCAATTCCAAATCTTTGACATGGCAAGACATTCCATTCCCTACAGAGTCAAAATCCTAAGCATCAGATGTTGGAAACACGGAAAAAGATTCTACAGGGGAGCGTTCTAACTATTCATCCCGTACCATAACTCCATCCCCTAACAGCTTATGAAAAATACCTCAGATAACAAACCTTGAAACTTCTTAAAAGCCAGTTAAACAGGCAAAAAAACCCCCCATTTTCAAGAGAAATTGGGGGAATCAAGTTGTAGCAGGAAGACTTTTTTTTTTTTCCCCCCGAGGACCATCTCGATGAGACTGACTCAGAAGTAACTTGTGAGGAACGGAAACTCGCTGCCTCGTTAGTAACAGAAGGACAGGAAGATACAAAAGTTAATTATCACGTTCTGCTTTTAGCTGGAAAACAAAAAATACATTTATATATATAATATAAGTACAATTTTTATATATATAGACAAGCAGTCAAGTGTGAAACATTCACAAGGAAAGGTATTACAGAAGAGCACTAGACAGTGACAGAAGGAAGGCAGCATCCAGTTGAGCCGAGGACTGTGACCATCATCAGAACATCTTTGCTGGTCACTTTGCTCCTCAAAAGCAGAATCATGCTTCCTTCTCTTTCTATAGCAGAAATTCCTACGTGTGAAATATGACACTTTAGAAATGTCACAAAAATTTCCTAAAATCACAGAATCACAGAATGATGTGGGATTGGAAGGGACCTCTGGAGATCATCTCCTCCAACCTCCTGCCAGAGCAGTGTCACCCACAGCAGGTCCCACAGGAACGTGTCCAGGTGGGTTTGGAATGTCTCCAGAGAAGGAGACTCCACCACCTCTCTGGGCAGCCTCTGCCAGGGCTCTGACACCCTGACAGGAAAGTTCCTCCTCATGTTTAGGTGGAACTTATTATATTCAAGTTTGTGCCCATTTCCTCTTGTCCTGTCACTGGGCATCACTCAAACCTCCATCTCTTTGGGGTTCTGAAATGATGATCTTTAAGGTCCCTTCCAACCCAATCCAAATGTTGCATGAGAAAAGTTGGGGATGGGGAGCCAGTACGAGCTTCTCCAGAACCTCCACCTCTGCTCTCTCTCTGGAAGAAGAGTTTGATCATTTTTTAGCATCTATAGCCCCAAAGCTTTTCTAACACCAAGAAAATATGATACAATTGCACATAAGAAAAAAAATACCCATTTTTACAAAAGAATATGTAGAGCCTTCTACATAGCAAAGTATTCACTGATTTGCTTTGGGTTATGGGCAAAAGCACCCACTTTGAGGCACCGAATTCTCACAACCTCGGGTTTGTTTAGATGAAAGGAACACCTTCTGGCAGGAGCAAAGGAGCAGCCAGTGATCTACCCAGCTTTAGGTGATATCAAACAGAGTGGGTGTAAGCCACACAGGCACCTTCCCAAGGTGTCAATCCTGAGGGTTAGCTCAGCTCTCAAGGCTTCTTCTCCCTCCCACCCACCTCTTCCAGTGCAGCTCTGCTAAAGAAAAATCACTTCCCACCCCATGTGGTAGGAACACCAAGCCGTGATCTAAGGTGGCCTCCAGCAACCATGGCTTTCAGCCAGCTGTAATCAAAATGCATTCGCGTTTTTTAGGCGCTTTTTTAGGTGTCACCATCCCAGGATGCAAATATGGAGTGCTGTTTGAGGTGGGAAAGAACGTCATCACAGGGTTTTGGAAGAGATGGGAGATCAGGAAGGGCCCTTTTACATGGTGTGACCATTGTCCTGAGGTCCCTAAGCAAGCTTTATAAGAAGAGTCTTGCTTGCTCAATGAAGAGCAGTGTCACACAGACAGAATGCCAGAATGGTCCGGGTTGACAGGGACCTCTGGAGATCATCTCCTCCAATCCCCCACCAGGGATTTGCACCAGCCATCCCAAAAAGAAAGGCATCCTTGGAGTCACCTGGAACACATTTCCCCTTGGTCAACAGATGCAGATGCTGGTCCCACGATCACAACTGGATCCTCAGCACATTTCAAAGAGTCTGAGGACTAAGAACTCTCATTAATAACCATTACAGATGGAACTGTACTTACAGGCAAAGTCTCATCTTACACACTGTCACTCCCTCCAAGCACAGTTTTGTTTTAAACGTCAAAAAAAAAAGTACAGACATCCATGTAGGCATAGATTATTATTATTTTTATTGCTCTCGTTAAAAAGTCAGTGTATGAATGATGGCATTATGCTGTAAAAACGCAACATTACCGAGTGCTCCGACAGTATGAGGTCCATTGTGACAAGGTTTTAAACGTGAAGCAGGAGCTTCAGTACGGGTTTCCAAATTAAAAAAAAAAAAACAACCTTAAGAGGTAAATGGATTCATAATTACTGATTTATCTGGAATTTCAATAGTAAGTGAATACAGAGCTGATTTGCGAAAATGGGACATATTTAAGACATGACTGAGTCAAACAAAGCTTCTAGAAATTGAGGAGTAAATTCTTTTTTTTTCTTTTTTGAGCTACATAGAGGTATTTGTTCTGTGCAGAAGGTGAATGTTACAGCTCTGCTATCGAACTACACCCGCGGTGTGGCAGTGGGATTTGCACCAGAAAAGGAAGGAGCGAACCAAAACCTTTTCTAGGTGGCCAGTCCGAGAAGAAAACAACTGTGTTCTTGGAGGTTTTAAAAATAAAACCATCCATTTTTAAAAAAAAAAATACTTAAAAAAAAAATAAATCACATCTCCCAGGTGAATCTCCACCATCACAAATCACCGATGCCTGTTAACTCCAAACAAAACTATGGCACTATTGCTCCTTCTGAAGCAAACCCCAACAACTGGATATCCATGGATATTATTGCACTTGGAGCAGTGGTGCTTTAACTGGCCCCATAGCTATTTTGATTGTATTAAGGAAAGTAAGAATTTATTTATTTAAACACGTGTCATCTAACTCAAAGAATATTTAAACTGCCATAAATCTTATAAAGCAGTTGAAGCGTATCTGGGACAACACGAAGCTGTTGAAACCCCTCCAATATTTCAGAAAAAGTCTTCGAGAAGAACATTTCCCGGCGGACGGGTGGGCAGGGAGTACCAAACCAGGGGGAAAAAAATGATGGTGGACGTTAGTTTCCCAGCAAAAGGATGTCTCACATCACGCAACGGATCAGAAATAAATAAGATGAAACTCAAAGAGTCTGAATATAAATCCTTGGGTGATGCTGGAAGAGTCACCGGCTTCACCAAACCCATGTCAGTGTGTGTTGTTAAGCACAATAATGCAGTTACTATATACAGTATCAGGTAATGCCAACTAACAATACACTAAATTAATGATTGTTAAACAAAAAAGATGTACTAAAACAATGTACTTATAAAAACAGAGGGCTACCCCCCAGTGATGCATAGTTACATGTGACGAAGTCCCAGCTCTCCGCAGTCCGATGGATTGACACCTTCAAGCAGCAGGAAGCAGTAAATTAACAGAACCCAGTCAAGCTGTAGGGAAATTACACTGCCAAAAATATCTCCAGCCCCATCACAAAACTCTCTGTGGACGTTACCACTGTAGAGCTGCAACGGGGCACTCGTCCTTCCACAGGATTTACGCCGCCGTGTTCCTTCCAAGGACCTTCTAAAGGATGTGCTGTTTAACACAGTGGTGGATCTACACACAAACAAAGCATGTGATGAACACAAAGCACTTAGGTTAAGGAGCACTTACTGAAGAATCCATGACACCTTTGCAGTGCATTGGGTAGGACTGCACACACTGAAGCTTCTCACTGCTCGTAGTATTTTATATACCAAGAAGAAAGAGCCTTCTCCTCGAGAAACCGGCTTCTCTGACACGGAAGCCACCACACCTCTACCTGGCTGTGCTGCAGTAAGGCATGTGCAATGAAGGTGACAAGGTCAAATCCCCACGGATCATGACAAAAAGACCCAGTTCTTCCCTTTGTTTCTTGCTCAGCTTCTCTGCTCCATTACTGTCAAGGTCAGTCAGCGTCCATGTGGTGTTGCCTGGTGAGGAGAGGCTTCCCATCGGGATCACCCAGCTTTTTCTGCATCTCTTCCACTGCTTTCAGCAAAGCTGCTCGCTCCTGCTCAAGGGTGAGGATGGACTGCTTCAGCTTGCCTTCGTTGGAGAGTAAAAGCTCCACTGTGGCTTCCAGGTTTTGGATCTTCCCATTGGCCACCTTTCAAAGGAAGAAGAAAGGAGGAAGGGGAAGGAAAAAACCAAAAAAGGAAATTCATTAATAACTGAAACTAACTTTAAGCTATTTTTGAGATACGTTAATACACATAAAATACTTCCCAAAAGATGAAAAATTGCAAAGGAAGAGGCAAGCATGAATTTTATTAGATCTGTGCACTTTAGACTACAACTCTGGGTTTGCCTGTAACAAGAAACTTCCCTCTCTCAACTCAATTACTTTGATTAGTTCACAACTAAACTCAGAATATAGTGCAAAATAGTGAAATTAAGTTACTAAATCTGCAAATTAAAGAACTGTGGGTTAAGATAAGCTGGCCAGCTGTTGTTGAATCCCAGCCCATTAGATGCATCCTCATTTTATCTGAACATTGAATCCAACAAATACCAGTTTTGGTGGCAAAGGGGGGAGAAGGGGATTTGGTGCAATATACAAATGGACACTGTATCTTGGAAAAATTCTGGAAATTCTCCTTCGAAAAGGCTGCACATATGGGCAAAACTTCAAGGCAAAACAAAGTGTTAGACCATTCAAATTCATCACCTGAAGTCTACAGCTGAGGTACTTTGAGAAAAGCAGTGATCTGTTTGGAAGTTCCAGGGCTGGGCAACAACTGGAGATAAGAGCACTGGGTGGTCTTGGCTTTCAGGGAAGTATTTGCCTTTCTGATGAGTTCACTGGCCTTCAAGTAATTATGGTGGGTTTAAAAGTTCAGCTTTTGGGTCTGCTTCTTACCCTTGAAGTCCCTTTCTCCATCATGGTCAAAAGTTTTATACCAAGTTTCCTGTTATAAACAGCCATAAACCCACTTCTTGAACAGTTAAGCAATGAATAACCCCTCCAGAAATGGGGTGCACTCCTTCTGCAAAAGCTGAGCAGCCCCGTAGCATATTTCAAAATTATTTCCCATATTGTCTAAACAATCTGGACAACAGTTTAAAAAAAAAAAAATTAAGAAAGAGTATGTCTTTATAGACAATGTATTCCATATCTGCTTTATGTCTAAACAGTGACACTGGTATGTTTAGAAAACATAAAAACGAAGTTGAGCAAGCATTTTGTGTATTTTTAGTCATCTTCTACAGCTCTGATTTGAATTATAAGAGAGGAGACAGTGTGATGAATCAACCTTTCAATTCATTTCACGTATGCTCTTAGCCACCTCTCTCAGATTTTCTTCTGCTTTTAAACTTTAAAGGCTAAACTAACTAAAATTGCAAGTGGCTATGCTTTAGTATCACTAGACCAAACGCTAATTTCTTCTGCATCCTGGTGTAGGACAGTCTCTTCTGAAAAGGTGGATGAATTACAGTGTTAATTAGATATGAAATATAAATTGTACCTGCAGTTCTTCCAGGAGATCAAAGTTTTGCTTGCGCAAGCTACTGTTTGCTTTTTCTAATTTATCCAGTCTCTGATTGTCATTTAAAGATGAATCTATAAGCTCATCCTGAAGCACATGGTATTCGACTTCATACGCCTGCAACTGCTTGGCAATATCCATTTCAAACACCTGTTGTATAGAAAAATATTATTAGGTGCTGTGCAGATCAAACCCACAGTTCATTCAATGCTTTCAGATCCGTGGATCTGGATTTAGATGTATAATCATTGCATACAAAAAAAGCCTTAACCTTAAGTTTTGGTGGTCACATTCCTTGCTCTGGAAATGATTGAAGGAGCTGAACATGATGTATCGGCATTGGATCTACTGAAAACCTGTACTCATTTGCTGCCTGACTGCAGCAAAATCACTTAACACGGGAGTTTTGGGGAAGTGTAGACCTTGGAGGGTATTCCCCCCCACCCTTTTTTACATTTCCAATTTAATTCACATCAGAGCAGCTTTAATTATGAATCACTAAAATGAGTGCTCAATCTTATACATGAATACTAAGAAAACATTTATATTTAAAAGCAGAAAAATAAATTGAGGCACTCAAAGTGCCCCAAAGTAAAAAACTGCTATTGTATTTTCTTTTTTCTAGGTTCTGGCACCTTCAAATTATTCAGAAAATACAACTCCAATGGCCCTGAGCTAGTTACCTCCTCTGAAAACCATGAAGGTGGTAAAATAAAAGGTCGGTGTGCCAACCACAGAATATAAGAGAAACAAAGATTGATTTTAAAACGCATCTGGAAAATGGCCCAAGAATAGAAGTTCAAGAGTTATTCTTAATTTCTAAGCCTCTTGGATCTCATTCCTTTTGGTAATGAGTCAAATATCAAATCCTCTCTTAAGAATCTGTTGAAATAAGAATAATTATTTCCTATTTTATTTACCTGCTTATTTACCAAACTTTAACTGTTGGTTATGATTAAAGAGAACATCAGTTTATGAAATGTTTCTGGCTCCTGTTAAATATATTATAAAGAATTTTCTCATAGTTTTACGACAGCAGAAACACATACTGAGCATCTGAGTACAGAAAGCTGAAATACAATTTTAATTGGAGTTTAGTCACACACGGGACTCTCATTTTCTGTGGGTCTGAGCATCACTGGAGAACACACATCAGCTGTTGAAATGTCAATAAAATGAATCCTCTCACAGCCTCTGCCACTTCTGCCTCTGTGCTCTTGAGAAGGGAGGGAAATCCCTGCTCTCACACCCAGAGCACCAGATCCGGAAGGGGGAAACATGAAGCAGATCAAAAGCTCGACATGAAAACTAGGTAACTGAGGGCTAAAAACCATCCTCTCTTTGCCTGCTGCAACTTAGATATCCAATTCAAGTTAGAGTTTCTGAACAGGCAAGTCTAAATTGAAATGTTTTGTGATTTTTTTGAAGTGCCATAGTTATTATCTGCAGCCTTCTCCTACCATAGAAATATTAAATTTTCTTTATTTTACTTTAAAAAAAAAAAAAGCGTGTTGAGGATTGCCAGGTTTTGCTGTCCAGAGTCACTGCAAGAGACTGCCCTGACATGTGTATTCCTGCCCAAAATACAAGGGCACTGGTGTAACCTACTGAACCAGCACCATAAAAACCAGTATGGACAGTTATAGAATCATAGATGGTTTGGGTTGGAAGATACGCTAAAGCCCATCCAGTGCCACCCCCTGCCCTGGGCAGGG
>BJBW01010435.1:24625-56646 GCA_004320125.1 Scolopax mira | reverse complement strand
AAGCAAGAAAAGCATTTGGTGACACATTTGTCTCAGAAAATACCCAGCGTAAACCTCATGCTTTGATTTATGTGTTGGTAACACGTAAGAATGAAAAGTAGGAAAAGCATTTGGTAACTACCATGCTTCAGGGAGAAGGTACAGCCCAATTAGCTGAGGCAGGGCTACATCCTTCTCTCTGAATGCTTCAGGATATGCTAGAGGGGTGCCACACACTGTCCTGAACCATGTGTGTTTTGCAGGTTGAAGACTGCCTCTTCACTAGTAGAGCAAGTGGGTTTCAGGGTTTTTTTAGACAGTTTTATATATTTCTGCTAAGAGCATTTCATTGGTGGGCACAAACTCAATCTAAGTCTTTCTTGAACTGGAAAAACTATTTAAATTTATTTTAAACTATTTAGATAAGTTTGGTTTGTATCCAAGAATTGCCTTTAACAGGCATGCTCTCCATTCCTCCTGGAATCTTTTTCTATAATGGACAACCACCACAAAGGTAGGAGTTATCTGACAGATTCAAACTAGTATTTTATTTCTTTAATTGTATGAGGCTTTTAACCTTGGAGCTTGCTTGCCTAGTTGGTGTAGTAGTGTCTGAATTTACAAAAACTACTGAGGAGTCCTGTGGTTTCTAAACCTCAGGGTTTCACAGTGGTATAGCTTGTGATCTGCTGAGATCAACGAGGAGGAGAAGATAAGTCTGTTCAGCTAACCTAAATGTACACTTCTACAGCTGCATTAACAGGTCTATGTATCATTCTCCCTTCAGTCATGAGATGATAGAGGCATTTTATGTATATTACTTATCTCATTGTAACACAGAAGTTTAAGATGGGTCAAATTAATTGCAATCCACAAGTAGGATTTCTCTCTATTGGCTGTAAAAAATTCCCATGATGACAAGCTCAGATATAGGTGTCTGCACTGCAGATACTTTCAGTTAGGTGAAGTTACTGCTGTTCCAGGCTTCCGTGTGCAGTCCCTGGCAAGTTGGTTGGTCGTGAGTAATGATGCCATATGGACATCAAAATATCTGACCTACAGCTAAACAGCAACTGTGATGACCAAAGCTCTTCATCAGCTGCTGTTTTCTTACAGAAATTGTACCAGACAAGGACTTGATTTGATATTTAGTCTACATGGCCCAGAAAGACCACACATGGAGTGGAAAAAGGAGAAAGAAGAGAAAGGAAGAGGAATATTGGAAATTTGTTAATTTTTTATAGTTCTTGTGGAATCAGCAGAAAAATTTGCTGTTTGCATTACTATCATTAGTGTGGCACAAGAATAATAATAATGAATGAAAACTGGCAAGAAATATCCTTATAGCATGTTTATATGAATATAAAATCCTCTTTTGTCTCTTTGATCTCCCTGTTTTTAAGAACTGATATATAGGGAAATTGCAGGTGTCTCTCTGTGAGAATAATTTATGTCAGAAGGGACATCTGGAGGTCAGAGGAGGTCTAACTTCAACATAACATAATTTTGCTTAGCTCCTTGTTCTGCAATGCAGTTGGGGTGTTATGTACCAAACATGATACCCTATAAAGGCAGGAGCTTTTAAATATAACTATGTAGATCTTGTTCTACTATGTCTCTAATCTCTAGTAGAACAAGTTTTGGGGTATTAGGCCATCCAAAACAGTGAAGATGTTTTTTGTTTTCTGAACAACACCTGCCTTTTCTTTTTCTCAGTCTTGTTCTGAAAGTATCTGCCTGTAGAAATAAGTTCCGTGATAGGCTGTTCATCTGAAAATATCAGGCACAATCCAAATTTCTCCATTTACTCTGAACAAGATATTCAGGATATTTAGGTTATAATTCTTCTCAGTTGCTTCTGGAGAATCTCTACTTCACTGAATATATATGAAAGTTGGTCTCCTAATTTGGGAAGATAAATTGTATGTCTAAATGCAAAAGACATACACATCAATCCACTGTTATCTCCAGGAGAATAAGAGGGAAAAATAAAGTACAGAGAAGTCAAATAATTTCTTCTACATCCATCCATTGCTGCTGAAACTGAAAAGGGAATCTGGATATCCAACTTATAAAAGCAACTTGCATACATTCCTTGGTTAATGAGCACTTAGAGATTATTTATACATGAAATTATTTAATTAGAAAAATAGAAAAATTGAGAATCAAATGTGTACCCAATGACAAAGTCTTAATTTGTGCAAAGTATGAGACAGTACTAAGTTCTGTAAAACTGGGGTGTTTTTTTTTGTTTTGGAAGGAGAGTATCTTTGTTCAAGATACACAATTCTGAGAAAAATAAGTAGGCACGCAGCTGCAGCTGCCTAAGTCCTATAGCTGGCTGATCAAAGCATGCAGGGAGCCAGAAGAAACCTGAGGAAGAGCAAAGATTCCCAAAAAGAGCCAACAGCTCTTGTGAGAGAGGCTGACAAGGATCGAACTTTGCCAGAAGCAAGTGCAGAAGACTGAAATGGCCCTAGGGAGTGTGAGTGAGCAGGAGCATTGCTAACAGGAATCAAGACGGAGCAGCAGTCCATGCGGAAGTGTGTATGAGAATGACCTCGCACCCTGCTCTAGGTCTATAGCCCAGGAATGTGTTCTATGTCTCTTCCAGGGTAGTGGGCACTTGCCTCAGAGTTAAAACCAGTGTTTCTACAGAGAAAGCCCATGAGATGTCTGATGCTTCCACCCAGATGGAATTTGTAAGGAGGAAGACTCCAGTACAGATGGAAGGTTGCAACGAACACCCAGACCCTTCTGGGATCAGGCCCTTCTGGGGTGCGTTGCCAGAGTAGAGGAGGTCATCCTCCTCCTCTACTCTGCACTGGTGAGGCCACACCTGGAGTACTGTGTCCAGTTCTGGGCCCCCCAGTTCAAGGGAGGGGGAGATGGAGCAAGGGAGATGGATCCCAGGGGAGGGATGGATGATGGAGCAAGGGAATGGAGAATCTCTCTGACAAGGAAAAGCTGAGAGGTCTGGGACTGTGTAGCCTGGAGAAGATCCCCCTGATATGGGATCTTATCAATGTTTATAAATATCTAAAGGGCAGGTGTGAAGAGAATGGAGTCAGGGTCTTAGTTGTGGATGGTGACAGACAAAGGGCAAGAGACACAAACTGGAACAGAGGAGATTCCATCTGAATATGCAGAAAAACTTCTTTACCTTGAGGGTGACAGAGCTGGAACAGGCTGCCCAGAGATGTTGGAGAGTTTGTGGAGTCTCCTTCTCTTGGAGATACTCAAAACCCACCTGTCCATCCTGCTTTAGGCAGGGAGGGTGGACTAGATAATCTCTAGAGGTCCCTTTCAACCCCTATAATTCTGTGATTCTGTGATTCACCTGGAGAAAAGGTAAGCACCTGCAAAAGATGTGAACAGATTGATGGTGAGTTGCATCAGGTGATCGAGTTGCAGGAAACAGTTAAAAGGCTGTGCAGTATTAGAAGGACCAAAATGGATACAGATAAGTGTTCCTGTGGCAGATACAACAGGTAATGAGGCACCCTGGACCCTTGTGACTGGAGAGTGTCCAGCATAGAGCAACAAAGATGATGGAGATATTTCCCTTAGGAGGAAAGGCTGAGAGAGCTGGGACTCTTTAGCCTGGAGAAGGCTGAGGGGAGACCTTATTAATGCTTACAAGTATCTAAAGGTTTAGATCCTTCTAGATCTGAAGGAGGATGAAGCCAAACTCTTTTAAGCAGTTCCTAGTGACAGGAGGAGGGCCAACAGGCACAAGCTGGAACATAGAAAGTTCTATTAAAATCCAAGAAAAAAATTCTTTATGGTGAAGGTGACAGAGCATTGGAACACGCTGCCCTGGGACGTTGTGGAGTCCCCTTCTCCAGTAATCTTTTAAGACCTGCCTGGATGCAGTCCTGAGTAATGTGCTCTAGGCAATCCTGCTTCAGGGGAGTTGGACTAGATGATCTCTAAAGGTCCCTTCCAACTCTGACAATTCCATGATTTCATGAGTGAGCACTGGTGCTACTGCCTCAAAGAAAGCCATCTGGATGCTGGGTTGCATCAAGGGCATCATCAGCAAAGAAAAGACATTATCCCACTCTACTCAGCACTTGTCAGGCCACACCTGGAATGCTGTGTTCAGTTTTGGTCACTGCTATGCAAAAAAGATGTGGACAGGCTGAGGAGGGCTCAGAGAAGGGTCTCTTGATCACCAAGATGATCAAAGGACTGGGAAGCCTGCCATATGAGAAAAGGCTGAGAGAACTGGGTATGTCCAGCCTTAAGAAAAGAAGACTTAGGGGAGACCTTATCACCATGTTCCACTATTTAAAGGGTGACTACGAAGAAGATGGAGACTCCCTTTTTACAAAGAGTCACGTAGGAAAGATGAAGCATAATGAGTACAAGTTACTCCCAGGGAGATGCCAATTGGGCACCAGACAAAAATTTTTGACAGTGAGAACAATCAGCTATTGCAGTAATTTTCGCAGGGAAGTTGTCTATTCCCCAACATCAGACACTTTTAGAATTGAGCTGGATGGGGTGTTGGGCCCTGTCTAGTCCGTGCTTTTCCCTAGAAAGGTTGGGCCACATGATCCTTGAGGTCCCTTCCAACCTGGTGTTTTGTGATTCTATGATCTCTCTGCACTTTCCTTCCTTTATTGTGACTGAGACATATTGTTAATAGAAAACTTCTGAGCAAAATCAGATGTAATCTGAGCCTTTTTTTATGAGAACACAAAATCAAAACCATCTTTGCTGGTACAAATTCAGAAACATATGAGGAAAGAAAATTTCAGTCTTTTTCTAGCAAGGGATTGACAGAAGGCCAGACTGAAGGACTGACAACAGATTTATATAATTATGAAAAATCTAGCAAGCTTGTAAAATGGAAAGTTTCCACTTTTAGTTTCTAAATCTTTTCCTGAATATTTTCTTTCATTTTGCAAGCAAAGTTCCAGCCTCACTGTCTTCGTTGTTGGATTTATCTACATCATACTCTGCATAGTAATATCTGCAACCCTGCCACGATACATTTAATCAATATTTTATTAAAATACCACAAGAATGAGAGGTTCTGGAAGCATGTGTTTCTTAAAAACACACATTCCCAATCTGGTGTTTTCCAACTGATGTAATACTTCAGTTAAAGAAAGAAACTGTCAATGAGAACTTCTTTGTGAATATGTTTTCTGTTCCTAAACTAATTTTTAAAGTTTTTTCTTTACTAAGTGAGGAACTCAGTTGAAATCTGATTTTTAACTGATATCTCTCAGTAGCAAATTAGTTTCAGTATACAAGAACAAACGAAAAACTCCCAAAATATAAAACAAGAGAGTTTTTACCTTATATTCTTATTTTCTTGTTCACAGATGATTCTTCCTCATCAGTTACCCAGAATATTTGAAATCCACAAGTCTATATGGAAGAATTATATTCATACAAAGTTATGCTCTTGAACATTGCAGCTGAATGCTGTATTCTGTTCATAATAAAATCTCATGACCTAATTACATAATTACCTTGGACTATGGCTTACCTTGTTTTTAGTTCTAGTATTAACCTGGGAGAAACTCAATCACTAAGCTGGGCTCTGGTTTATCTGCCCTGAACTCACATTCATGATGCAAAAGCAAGAACTTCCAAAAAAGAATCGTATTGACCCTTGGTCCTTTCAGAAAAAAATCTCAAAGCCCTATCATAACTCTCTGTGGTTTTTCACCTCACATGTTTTCAGATGTTCCACAGCATCACTATCACAGAATCTATCATGTCCTAAAACCTACTTCATGCAGCAATGGCATCAACTCATCACAATTGCAGAGCTGGACTATTCATCTTTGAAAGTCAACCAGCAATTTGGGCTGCTGCAAGAAGAGAAAGGAGACATGATACATAGCCTGTACTTAACTCTAGGAAAATTAGACACTATTGTGGTGAAGGAGGAAGTAGCAGCTAGTGGCTTTAACTTCCAGCTTTGTGATATTGCTGGAACCACATCTTCTGCAGTTTCACCCTGGATATCTCTTATAATTCTATGTGAGGCCCTTTCTAGCATCTGGCATGACAAAAAATGAAGCCACTCACATGGATGACCATCTTGGTTTTTGGTTTTGATGTGCACTTCAGCTGCATCTTGAAAGGGAGAGGGGAGGGTCCTGTATGGGTTGTAGGTGGGCATGTCAGCTCAGCAGTGGCTGAGAGAGGGACACGCTGCACTTTTAAGGATAACTCTACATTTTGTAAACATTATGAAACATGTCCCACAGTAAGTCATGCAAATAAAGAATAAATTATGGCATTAATTTAGTTGTGTAATACTTACCCTCCATCCTACATGTCCTATTTTCTTACTTGTTCCAATTAAGAAAAGAAACAATGTGTAGGCATTGCATCCTAAACACATTGTAAAGGAATTATGTTTATAAGGTACTTCTCAGTTGCAATTGCCACATGCATTTAAGGAGTAAATCAAAGACAACAGGTTGCCTCTTAGTACTGCTCTTTCCCAAACTCTACTTCAGCTTTCCATGGCTGGCTGTGAATGAAACCCTGCTTTGAAGTGAGATCCAGTTGTAGAAAGTGTGTGGCAGAAAAGTTAAATCTTCTGAACTATAGACCTTTTTTGTATTTGAATTTCCTTGAGGCTGATGTGGCTGTATGTGTGCTTATGTGTGGGCTCTGAGGGGTGATGTGCACCCTCTCTGACTCTAACCCCAGTCCCAAGGCACCTGCTGGCAAGGAGGGCAGCTCTGCAGGTGACAGAGAAAAAGGAGCAACCACCTCTGCAGAGTAGCTATGGTGGAGCTCAGCTTTGCAGCAGCTAAGACCTTCTGAGGCTCTGCCCTTTGATTAAAGACACTAATTCCAGATCAGTTTATATATATGTGCATGTGTGTGTGTATGTGTATATACACCTATATCCAAAAAACTTCAGGTTTAAAAAAAAAAAAAAAAAAGTGTATTTTTTTATGTCATGGACCACAGTGAGGATTCTTCAAATGACGCCGGCTTCATTTAGTTTTGTCAACAGCATATCAAAATCAGTAAATAAATCTAACAGAAAGAAAGAATGTGGTTCATGTATTGAAAGAAAAAAGAATCCTAAAGAAACAGAACTTTTAATGCAAGCTAAATATATAACTACCTCTAAAGAAAAAGGAACCTAAGAGCACAAAAGAAACACATTTTCTCAAAGTAGTATTCTATTCTCAGGAATAAAAAAAATTAACAAACAGTCCGGGTCTGACACTGTTCTCAAATATTTTCTTACATTAGTAATTTTGCATGCAATGAGCAACTTAACAATGTATGTTGAGAAAGTAGTTGTTTCTCTTGGATAAGTCATTTGTTTTCAAAAAGCAAAAGGAAAGCTCCCCTCTTCTAGTCTCTCATGGCAAGGTGCTTCAAACTAAAGAGGGTGATACCATGAATGGAGGAGTAGCAAGGAAAAAGGGCAGATGCTCCACTTGGCCTCCCTGTGGGTAGCTGGTCTGCATGCCAAAATTAAGAAGGAGCAGGTCAGGGCAGCCAAATCCAAATCCTGCCCCAAGCAGCTCCCCCCACAAGGAGGAGCCAAGCTATCCCCAGGGAGTCTCAGGGGAGATATCTTCCTTCTGTAGGATTATGCACCGGAGACTAAAAAGGGGTAGTGTGACTGCCTGCATCTGTCAAACTCCAGTCTAGGCTGTCCTTTCATGGGACAACCTGCTGCAGATTTCCAAGTGCTCTCTAACATTATTTCATAGGGAAAAATAAAGCTCACAGTTTTGGCTACAAGGTTCAACCAGTTTCCTGTACCTATCAACACAGAATTTTCTGATTCTGGGCAGAGTTGTCAGCCAGGATTTTAAAAGCACATTTGGCACAACATGGCCTAAGTCTCCTTAGCAATCCTCTTAGCTAATCCTCCTTGGCTGGAGGTAGGGTTGCCATTTCACTGAGCATAAGCTTGAGAAGGATGAGCAGAGGCAGAGATTGAAGGATGAGAAGAATTCTGCAGGCCCAAATGCCACCTAAATGAAAGAAGAACTAATGAGGATGTCATACAAAGAGCACTTAATACCTCATTGCCTTGTAAATTTATTATTTTCTTTCCCTTTCATTTCCAGGTCTTCCTCTATGTGTCCTTAACTGTGATTTGTGATAATTTGTTTTATACTGCATAATGTGCAGAGGAAAAAAAACCTCTAAAATTATACTAACTCCTGTTCATAAATTCCTGATAATGAAAAGAATTTCTGATAGCTTCTCTCTCCTCTCCCTCTCCTTCTCTCTCTGTGTCTTATTGTCTGTCTCTCACAGTAAGTCATCAAGCCTACAGCAGAACACAATAGCTGTTGTGGTGCCTTATTTATATGATGCAGTTATTTTTCATGGAGAGAATTTGAAAATTTCTTGTAGTACAACTGAATGGAAAATACACAGTGTCAGAATGAAATGATACAAGCTGGAGCTTGACTGGAATCTGAATTCGATATACTCCTGTTCTTGGGAAAAATTATTGAGACCGTTAGTTCGTAATGAACCCTCACATTCCTCTGCCTGTTGATCACCACATGTCCACTCACCCATCAAGTGGACATAATGCTTTTACTTCTTATTTTTCTCACCACTTTTTATTGATCTTCTCCTTTATCTCACTTTCATTTTCCATTTTACAGGGGCCTTTTCTGCAGAGCAAACAAATTGACTTAACATTAATCCCAAATGTCTGTATTCTCTCTAGTCATTATGTTTTGTCCTCATTTTAGATGACAAAATAGCTCATGCTAACTGTTCAGTATGAGATATTTTATATCCATCCATGTGCATTAAATGGAAGCATATCCAGGGAACAGCTTCCTGTCATTTTACAATGATGCAGAAGACACACTGTGTCATTGCCTATGGCCTATATTGCATATCCAGACATGTTCCTTCATCTCACGGCAGTAAAACAAATGGATTAGTTGCCAGCATCTGTTTGCCATTTCTACGAGTGAACAGTTATCTCCTTCAGCATAAATCCATATCTAATCTTTTTTTGTTATTGTTGTTAATTATGAAAGTGGTTTGGGTTATTTTTAATGGGTGTGATTTTGAATGACGGTGTTGTGTAGGAATAATTATACTAGAGAAGTGCGTTGTGTTTCAGGTTTCTTGCAGCGTGTGATCCAGCTGTTAATGTAAATAGTTTTTGAATTATCAGTGTAGATGACTTCATAATATTGTTTATCACTGAAGCTTTTCCTTCAGGCTAATTCTTAATTTACTGGAGAGGCTTTGAAGGCTTGCAGTACCTAATGTCAATTCTGCCTACATGTTTTATTCATGTGAAAGTGTTTGTCTGCCCTCAAGTCAATGACCAGAGTGCAGTCTGTCTTCACCTTGGTCTCTCATACAGGCTATGAGCACACTGTTTGGTTTGTAATACAGGATTCATATCATATTTTGATATGTGAAAAGCAGCATCAGCAAGCTTGGAGTTTAAGTGAGGGCTGGGGAACTAGAGAAACAGTGACATGACATTTTGAGAGTACTGAAGAGATTACTCAAGAGGATTTTAGCAATTTTGAGAACGTTCAAATTTTGATATTAGACTGGAATTGGAACACTAAGCCAAAAGAATATAACCAGGAAAGGTCTCTGGCGTTATCATACATAAAATGCAATTTTCTCAGCTTTGAAAAAGTTAAAGGAACTGCATCTTAACAGCAATCATTACTGAAGACAGTACCCAGAAGCCTTCCACCTACTGTTACCCAGCTAAGGCTCATGTCCAGCAGCATCTTCTCCATTACAACACTTCTCAGCACCACAATCTTGAAGGAAATTGGTGGGGATTAGCATTGGTGTTTTAGTGACCCCTGTAGAAAACCTCTTACCACAGAATTTGGGGCCGTCCCACGCTCACCAACCTGACTGTGTTGTCACTGTCCCACAACAGTGGGTAGGACTGTGACATCCTGGGTGACATCATCCCTACCTGAACTTCTACAGCACCTTGACCTGAATCACAATGCCTCGATACTTTTTCATCTGAAGCTTGCTCTGGAATCCCTCCTGTTCAAATGCATCCTTAATAAAGCAGACTTTAATTCTGACTCCCCATAAATACCTTCTGTCTGTTTTCAGAAATTACCAGAGCTATGAGTATATCCCTTTTGCATCCGATTTTTTCACATGGGTGATAGCCTCCAGAGAGCTTGCACAGAGTTCATCTGGTCTGGAGGAGCAGGATTTATCTTGCAATTACCAGAAGCAAATCTACTCATGGTATCGAAACCTTTCTCAACACTTATCATCTCTAAAATCGTTGTTGTTAGAAGTTATCATTGAAGTCATTATATATCAAAGGGTGTTTTCAAAGAGCAAAACAAAGCACACATAAACTTTTATTTACCCTTAGAAAGCTGAATGTCCTTGATCTCGGTACAAACTTTATTAGAAAAGCTGACATGTCTGTCTTCAAGGAATTCAATAGCCCTACAGATGTATCCCTGAAAGAAAATAAAATGTTCCCGCAAATAAAATTCTTAAATATATGAGTAAAGGCAACTTGACAGATTACCTTTACAGCTGGAAGTGCAAAACCAAGTCACATGCATTGCTAATGTGTTCTGATAGTGAAAAAGAGCAAATGTACTATTTAGCAAATCAGCATTGTAAATCATATTGTAAAGTCTTGAATTTTGGGGGTAAAAATATTTTCCTCATTTGTGCAAATCAGTTCATAGATCTTAAGGGTGCAGCTTGTTTGAATTTTCTTCAAATGTCCATGGTGAGACTTTCAATTAATATTTTCACTTAATCTGTATTATTTATGTATCTCTTAACAAGTTTGATTTCACCAGTTATTTCTCATTTAAAGCTTTGCATAACTTGAGGTATTAGATCTCAGCTATAACAAACAATACTTTTTCGTGGCATATGTGGAACAGAACCTCCTGTTTATTGAAAACATTCCTGAAGTAGAGATTTTAAACTTAAACTTGAATGACATTTCTCCATTAGTAACATCTGAACTAAGAAGTTCTTCTCCTCAAAAATTAGGCTTCAGGGAGAACTATCTCATAATTGTATGTGGAAATGGAGACTTGTACTATATAGGCTGGTTTAAACACCTTAAATATCTGACACATTTTAACATTTCTTCTAATGGATGAAGATTTTTATATATCCCTCTAATGACATTTGGAAATCTGCAAAGGAGCAGTGAACTGTGTCTCAAGTGAACTGTGTCAAAATAACAATCGATTACACACTCTCATCTGGGAAAAACTTAGCTACTTTAAATCCATAAAGTGGCTTGATTTAAGCCAGAACCAATTACAGATTGCTATACAGTTGAAGAATAATATACAACTACACACAGCTGCTTCACCCTTTGTTTATGAGAAAAATTGCTAAAATTTCCATTGAGTCAACTAATGGAGTTGCAGTCCACCATATCTAGAGTTGACTTGTAAGCAACTGCAAGCCTTAGACAAGACACCATTCCTATTGGAAATCATACACGTTCTTTTAAATCAAAAAGGGGGAGAAGTGGGTCCTTCTTTGCTCAGAGGGAAGAGTCTGAGACCTGGGCATAGCCATGGCAAGTGGCTGGACACAGATGTCTGGGTGGCAGAATGACAGTGTTTGCACCTACAAGAAACACATGAAAGGTGCTGTGGTCATGTCCATGGCAGCTACTGTAGGTGCCCCTAGCAGGCAGGGAGTTATTAAAACATTTTTTATTGGCCACTCTTAATTTTACAGACTGCTATTAAAAAAAAAAAAAAACAAACCAAAGCAAAGCAACCCATTTTGTTGAAGTTTTATGCTGCCATTTTAGGACACATGTCTACTGGGCTGCTGTATGCAGTATAGCAACAGCAGTCACAGAATCAAAGAATACTCATGGTTGGAAGGGACCTTTGAGATCATTGAGTTCAACCAACCAAGCCAAAAAAACCAAAGAAACCCACCACAACACCATACCCACCGACTAACAGACACAAACCAACAATCCTGGGTGCCAGAGCATGCCCTGAAGTGACATGTCTACATGTTTCTTAAATACCTCCAGGGATGGTAACTCCACTACCTCCCTGGGCAGGCTGTTCCTGTAATTCTTGTAAAATTCCTGTAAAGTAATTATTTCTAATATCTAATCTAAACCTGCCCTGCCACAACTTTAGACTATTTCCTCTGGTCCTGTCACTATTCACTTGGGAGAACAGGCCAATGCCCACTTCTCTACAACTTCGTTTCAGATAGTTGTAGAGGGCCATGAGGTCTCCCCTCAGCCTCCTCCAAACTAAACATGCCCAGTTCCCTCAGCCTCTCCTCATAGGACTTGTTCTCTAGACCCCTCACCAGCTTAGTGGTTCTCCTCTGGACACGCTCCAGCAGCTCAATGTCCCTCCTGTATTGAGGGGCCCTCTGATCATCTATTGAGGTTTTCTGCAGGAAATCTGATGTTTTCCAGTGATGTTGGAGCTGTTGCAAGGTTGTGACATATATGCTGTACACATGTGCTATAGACTTGGTTGCCGTGCACTACTTCATATGTGAATCTGAGATTGACTGGCTAGGGATAGCACACATCCAGAACACTCACACAGCTACAGAAAATGTTTGTTGTCCTTATATTTAAAGCTGAGGAGGCAGACAAAAGAGAACAAGCTTATCTAACTGACAATCCTACTTCCTTCCAGTAGTGGGATCCCTCCCCCTCTTATGGCCAGCCTCTGCCTTCTCCACACTGTGCTGGGAAGTGCCCACAAACAGCAGTTCTCCATTCCTGAGATCAGCCTTTCTGTGGTAAGTTCCTCTCCACTGTCTGCAAGTAGAGATGATGCTGGAAGCAGCTCTTCAGTCAGGCTAGTTACCCTGTGGGTGAGAGCCTATAGCAACAAGCGTGGGATGGACATTGGGTCTGATGCAGAGCAGCTCTGGATGCAGTATTCCTCTTTATCAATCACGGGTTTAAGCTCTTTTAAATTCGAAATTACCTCTTCGTCATTGCAGACCAGTCATGTGCCACTACACTTGTTTTCAATTTAGCTTCCTTCTCCTCTCTCTAACACTACAAAATTGTAAAATAGCTGGTTCCTGTTTCTTAATTTTTCATTCCATCTTCCCTTTAATGTTTCTTTCACTTCCCAATTCAGACAGTATCCAATGACATGCTTTAAAAAAAAAATATTCCCTTATTTATTCTGCAGGTAGCTAGAAGCTGTACACATTTTAATTAATGTATTTAGTTTAGTGCCTAGGACAGCTAAAGAAGGAGATTTTGAGATTAAGTGCTTGTCATCAGACATTTTGATATATTAGAAAGATTTTTTGAAGGAAGATTTTATATATTCTAAGTGATGTAGAAATCAAATTCTTGCACATGATTACCAGGAACATGATATTTACTGCAGGAACACGGGGTAGTTTTTCAGTCAGCCTACTCCAATTACTGAGGTTTCACCATTTTCGTAAGTGGCATACCCATTTATTCCTCTTCAAACAAGTTGGAATATTTCACTTTTGGTTAGATAATTTTTTTAAGACGTAGTGATCTTTTAATGACATGAACAAAATAATTCTATTCAGGTTTAAAAGTAATATTTTTCTTTTTGTATTGAGCAGACACTTTCAAAAACAGGAGAATTGGTATTCAATTTCCCATTCATTGCTGGTAAAATTTCAATCTCTTTTTTTTGCAATGCCATGAGGGAACAATTCAAGTCAAGGAATAGACAGCAAAGAGCAGCAAAGGAGTGTGCCACGTTAATTTAAACTGAATCCTAATGAAGTCAATGGTAATTTCTCCATGACTACGATGGCTTTGAATCAGATCCTGAGGGGCAGCTTTATAAAGTAATGTAGGTGCCAGCATTTTTGTAAATCCCACTTGGTACCTATCTGCATGTTTATATAGCTGAATAGTAGTGAATTTCTGCACTATCAGATACCCTTAATTCTCAGACAAGGTCAGATGTGTTATGAGAAGTCATTAAACTCTTCCCTGAAAGTCAGCAGGTGCATAGTGTTCTCCAACCACCCATCACTGCTTTCTACAAGGCAAAGGCAGCTCAGGAATTTCAAACTACTTGGAAATAGACACTTTGCTGAGTATAGTCCTAAGCAGGTAGGTGTCTCTGGATGTGTGAGCGCGTGATGGGGAGATAGAGAGCTGAGTGATGTGAGACAGCTCACAGGAGAAACCTGCAAAGGCAGAAAGGACAGCATTGTGGGATGAGGAAGGAGTCAGCAAGAGTTTTTGCAGGTCCTGGCCAAGAGGACGCTTGTGCTAAGGAGTGTCTGGGACCATCTTTGTTGAGGCGAAGAAAACATAACCTTGTCCATTCTTATGAATAAAATCTTAGAGACCAATCAGAATAAGAAACTGCCTGACTCAAACATCAGGTTCCCCAATTATCTGGAGTAATCTACAAAACCTGAATTTCTAGTGAGTTGCGGGGATTAAGAGGAATTTCATGCATTTTACCAATGTGGAGTGTAGCAAAGGGTTTATTTGTCCAGTCAGTTCCTTTTTTAGCAGCTGCTGTGGCTTCAACTGCAATGCAGCTACAGTACACTTCCTTCCTTTTTCTTTTCTGAAAAACT
Source organism: Scolopax mira (assembly GCA_004320125.1). Taxonomy (NCBI): domain Eukaryota; kingdom Metazoa; phylum Chordata; class Aves; order Charadriiformes; family Scolopacidae; genus Scolopax; species Scolopax mira. The sequence goes on along the minus strand of BJBW01010435.1, from coordinate 42,111 downwards.
TTGGCAATCAGTTGTTGCTATCTCCTTTGAATCTTGATGTTCTCTATACAGTTAGTCTGTCTAATTTCCAAACCTTTTCTGAAGCATTTTCTTTCCAGGTCATTTAGACACTTGCTTCTGCCTTTGGCATGTTTTTACCACGTTGCATTTGAATGGGGGGGCTTATAAGTAGTCCTTATTCTGAGGGTGGCTTGTTGATCTGTAGCATGGTCTTTGTGAGAGCTCCATGGCCATATCTTGATTGCAAAGGGGGAGAAAAGATTTGGGTATACACAACATAGGCAAACAGCTGTGTTCCCACTGTGAAGAAACCCAGAACTGCAGTCAGACAGGGAGGATCAGTGCCCTCCAGCAGGTCCCCAGACTCAGAGTGGGAAGGTACATGATACACTGTGGAGCATGCCTGCCCCTGGCTGTAGGTAGGAACAACCTGGGACACACATAGTCTAGATTATTGGTGATGAAAATTTGTTTAAGCTGCTGAAGGCCATGCAAGGCTTTGATACTTGATGACAGTCTTTTCTTCAGGTGGCCACCCTTGGTTGGCATCCTTTTGTCGGTTAGAGTTGACTCACCTTCTGCATGGCATTGTCTCCTACTGTAATACTTACAGTGGGAGCTGCTCAGTAAGTCCATTTTTGGGGAATGTTTTCCCCTGGCTGATTGGTATCCTTATCTATTTTTGTGGGGAGAGACAGTAAAAGTTTTTGTTTGTACTGTAATTTAGAAGGCTTGAGATGAGAGTATCATTTTAATATTCTGGTACAGTGCTTTTCTGGTTTGCCACGCCTGCTTCGTATCATTTTAACCTTTTCCTTTGGTAATAAAGTCAATGTCTGACACAGGGATTTTGAATGAATAAGTCTGTGTTTGACAGGCAAGTTTGATTAACCCATTTGTGAAAGTTCCCATTTACCTTAACTGTTCAAGCAGAACCTTGGCATAAAACTTTGATGAGGTTCATGATTTTTGTTGGCATGCAATAGACCTTCAAGATGTTCCAGAGTGAATAGCACTGGCAGCTGTCAAATGCTTCCATAAGCCCAGATAAATTTAAGCTTCTAAATACTTTTCAAAATCTGCCTCTAATTGAATGAGGCTTCATGATATCTGGATTTAATACCCACTGTCAGTTTTTTCTGGACTTAAAACCTGCCCCATTCAAGGGTATATAATCACTGCACTTGTTGGAGCATCATTTCAAGTTTCATCCCATAGCTTATGTCCATGAAATCCAGGATCATCTATAAATTGCAGATGGGTGGATTGCATGAAATCACAGGCATTTCCTGCCTTACCCTGGCACATACCTTTCCCAACCCAAATGATGAATACTTATCAGTATAGGAAATGGAAGGCAATGGAGCCTCAGAAATATTATTTAATGACATCTTATGTTGTAGCAGGTTTTGTGATGATTTGTGATACTAATCCAAACCAAATACAAAAACAATCTCAAGATAAAAATATCTTCTATTCCTTTTTATTTTCTGCTTGGCTAGAGCACTGCTACCGAGACGCTCCTGTTGCCTTCCCCTCATACAGTGAGCAAACACTGAAAAGCAATTCTTTACCCCATTGTCATCAAACTATAGCTCATGTTCAAACCTGTGTGATGACATCAGCAAAGCCAGATATTTTTTAATAGCATGAAAATACTATCCTATGCCGACAGAAAGCAGACAAATGCTAAGGTTCCTCCCATCAGAATGCAAATTTGGTGGAGCTGCTTTGAGTGTCTGCTTCAGTTTATAATCAGAAGAGTGACTTCCCTCACACTGTCTGAAATGAAAAGGTACAGGAATGATGCTGGTTACTATAGCATCTGAGTATTTGGTTAAATATTCAGAATAACACAGGTTTATGTGTTAATGCACATCAGGTTTATGAACCTTGTTCAATAAGCTAGAAGTTGAAGATAACAATTGAAATGAGTGAAAACATTTTCTTCTGACAATTTTGAAATGAAACATCCTTATTTTTTATCATCATCCACATGGAGGTTGGAGTTTCCAAGTGCTGTTTACACACGGCCCTGGGAAGCAACTGCACAGAACAACATTTTCTCCTAAAGCGATGTCTGCAGCTGTCAGATGGGAAGGATGCTGCTGCTAGAAATACAGTGAAAATTTATCTACTCATCCAAAATGCAGTCAAAATGCATTAAGCGAATAGAAGCAAAGAGACCAAAACGTGACACTGCTGAAATTTTGGCTCCTCAGAATCCAATACAAAATGTGTCTCCAGCTGAGGTGGTGTGCCTCAGTGCACAAGGTTTCTTACATTCAAGATCTGAGGTGCTAGTGAAGCATTCAGGAGTGGGAAGAGATTATTTTAGATCTCTCTGCTGAATTTGGTGCTTACATCACAGCTGCAGTTTAAGTGTCCATGCGCTATCTCTTGGATTTCATGCACTATGCTGCTCCCTCTGAAGTGTAAATTTATGCACCTCAGTACTTTTAAGGATTTGAGCCCAAAGAGAGCTCCTTTAAATCACTTCTGAGATTTCTCAGCCTTAGGAGCAAGCCAGTAAAGCTGTCTATGTATGCAACAAAGTCTTATGTTTGTGACTATCAAATAAAAACCACAGCAACTTGCAGTCTATAAGCTTATGCAGCCACTTTATGCTATGGGCATCCCATGTGTCGAAAGTGAGTGCCAAAATTGTCTGCCTTTGCAGTGGTTTTATGCTGTATCTTCTGAGTCGTGTACCAGAATGTTAATCTCTGACAGGACTTCCCCCAGTTTAGAGCCTACCTGTCTCTTCTTGAGACAAGTCAGTAAAGGCTGATACCAGAGCCAGCATGGCCACCGGGTCATCCTGGGCAGGTGGCACTAAATCATGGCCAGATGCTGCTGGCCCTGCCTGGCCCAGGTGGGGAGCTGTGCCAGCTGCCTCTCTTATCCCCCTGGGCTGCTAGTGGCCAGGCTGCCTGTGCCTCTGCCCCTCCTTTCAAAACACCACCTTGGGAAGGACAACACCAGCTCAAGGGATCTCTGTCTGTTTTCCAACAGAGTACTCAGCAATGCCAGGAATTTGAGACATTACTGAGCCCAACAGCAACCACACCTACCATGAGTTTTACTGCTGGGTAAGTGGCATCAGCATCAACCCCAGAGATATAGTTACAAAAGCCTTCATCTTAACAAGCAAACAGCTGAGAGAAACTTCTGCTGCTAAGTCCTGATCAAGACTAGTTAAAGTGTATAATTCTTTTATGTGAAAGTATTTCAGCTGTGTTTATAAAGACTAATGTAGTGTTTCAAATACCATTCAATTCACCCATCTCTTAATGGAAAGAACTGCAGTTTATGTTCCAAAAAGCTCTAAAAAAAGTTCTCTTTCTCTAACAAGATTAAAATATTTAACTTTTGATGGTTTTGCTGAAGACGGGGTGTTATCCATTTTCAGTCCATCACTAAGACTTTTTAAACTTCTGATTTCAGTGTGGACAAACCCAAGAATTCAGAATGTATGCCAGTATTTCAGAGATTTCTAACCGTGATGTAAAAAACTATCACTAAGTAATTTCCCTCTGGTCTCCTGAAGCAGGTAACATGATGTAGAAGTTCCTTGGTGCATATTGATGTAGAGCTCTTTGCACTTTCTTAAACAGGCTTTGGAGAAAATTCTAACAGGCTATTTCTGGCTAGTGTCCAGTGCAGCTAACTGCTATACCATGTCCTTGAAAATAAAGGAATGAGGTCAAGCTGAATGTATTCCTCTGGGGAGGATACTTATATTAGCTTTCTGCTTCAGCAATTCATGTCCAGTAGATAGACATCTTTCCTCAGACTAGGTGCTACATGCAGCTGAATATTTTTTCGGAAGGGAGACACAAATATGCCCATCTCTTGTCACAGGCTGTATCTACAGCAGTGTGTTTGTCTAGACATGGAGTAAATGCAATTGGAAGCAACTCTCCTATTTGTTTGTCCTTGCTGTGCTTCAGTTCAGCATGTGGAATGGTCTTGAAACACATCCTCTGGTTTCCTCTCAGCTGAAACAAACTGGAAAATATCATGCAGAAGCACAGCTAACAGGCATTCAGTCTCAGGACTAGACTACAGCATCTGTCTAAAATAGACTTCTCTAAAATGTACATAATGTGGACAGTGGGTACTCACTATCAACTGTTTTGCTCTCCAAATGATTTCTGTTGTGCCAAACTATGTGCCAGTATGACTGATCAGTCAGTATAAGCAACATTAAATACTAACCCCCAACCCAGCCCAGGACAATATTCATTCCTTCAATGCAATCTTTTTAACCTTGGGAGGGAAAAAATTATTAGACTAGTAAACAACTTGAATCCCTGATATTTATAAATTAGCTAACAGTTTTTCCTGTGACCTTTTTATAAATGCATGCTTCGTGTAATTAAAAATGATCTAGAATGTGATTATTAGAACTATAGGACAGAATTATCATATTACTGCTGTTAGTAATGGGCCATTCATCCAGCTGTTCTCTCTTGAGAAAACCTATTTAGACTTTTTCCCTTGAAATAAGATGGCTATCCACCTTATTACTATCAGTACTATCAGACTATCCATTAGTACTATCTGTTTTGCTTGCTTTTTATGATCCTTATGGACCAGAAATCTTTTATTACCCCAGAAAACTACTATGTACTGTAGAAGCAGAAATCATCATTTCCTTCAGTCTTTCACTGAAGCTTGAAGATTTTAACAACAAATGGAAATAAATTATAATGCTGTCACTTTGATACTTGCCTATCTTCATATCAAAGCAGTTTCTGATGACATCTTTCAGAAGTTCACAAATCTTAAAGAATAACCTTAATGTGTCAGGTCATTTCTATCGTATTCCTTTTTTTTTTTTTTTTTTTTTTTTTTAATTTAACAGAATTAGGGAAATTACATCTCCACACAAAGTACCCAAGGGTTTTTCATCTCCTGTTGTTGCACTTGGACTAAATGTCAGCAGTGCAGTTTGCACTACCATTGCCACTATCTGGAAATTCTATTACAGGAGCTCTGTATGAGCAAGAACTGATACTAAAACAATTCCCATAGAAAAAATTTTGGTTCAGGAGTTGGGGCTTTTGCAGGTTACACTGATTCAACCATTCTTTTTGTACTAGAACATCTCTCCATCTGCTCTCCTCAGGAACAGAACTTTACCTTTGATTAACTAAATAAAGAGCATTCATCAATGGGATTTAAATATACTGTTTAATATCAAAGCTCTTGATCTAAGCAGTCATTATCTGAGGTGCTATAATGCTCATTTTTCATGTGAGTCCTGCGTGGGTAACACTTCCACCCAAACATTTGCTGGTTTTGAGAAAACCTTTAACAAATTAAACACTTGAATTCTTACCAGCCCTTCTCTAACTGTGTACCTGCCATCTGGCTTCATAGTATGGACTATGCCTTACATTTAATTATTTAAGGAATGAAATAGCTTTTGAAAAATTCTTGCAGTTTGACCTTTCTGGATGAGTTATCTTTAAATTTTGAGAAAAAATATACTGACAGTATCTAAAACTCACACAATCTTTTTCTTCTCTAGAATCTTCAAAATTATTAAATCTTTCATGTTATATTTTTGAAGACCTATCTGAAAATCACCTGTTTCCCTAAAAAGTCAGGCTTTTATAATCTGGGATCAACTTTATAAAGCAACACAACTATAAAGCAACCCAAAATATCCAATAACCCAATATTTAAATTTGTGAAAAGATGACTAGTTGAGCCTTTCATGCCCTTTCTAGGACAAAAACACAGACAATTATTTTACCTGAACTTGCAAAACACTGAATCTGAGCTTCAAAATGTCACATTCATTAACTCAGATCAGCTTAAACTCAAATCAGTTGATAAGCTTTGAGGAAATTACCTGATTGAATTTGTCTACAAATCGCATTAGTCAGGCTTTTAATGGCTCTGAATTCAACCTATGTGATTTCAAATATTTAAATCTGTCTATCAAACTATATATTGGATTTTACTTGTAGCTTTGCATTACAAAAACCTAGAAATCTTGGAGTATTAGACTTGAGCCACAACAGGCAGGACTCACTTCTCAGCTAGTGTTTGTGAAAAACCTCCCTCACCTGAAGGTTTTCAGTTTGCTCAGGAATGCATTTTCTACATGTGGCGACAACCATGCAAGCAGCAATCCTCCTGAGGAATCAGCATTCAAAGGAAAACACTTCAAAGTTTTATGGGGCAACAGTTAGATAATGGAAAGACATACATTTTTAAAGCATCTCAATAACCTAACACATCTTGGTATATCCCACATTCAACAGGTAACAACCCCCACTGATGTGTGCTTACTATGCAGTTGTGAAAAGCAACAAAGTGAAAGTTGTTGGTTTAACACCCTTCGGTGCATTTACTCATGTGAAACCAAATGAACAGGGTTTTGGCCTTATCATAACTGCTGATGCTTCACCCAGAGACTCCTGGCTCGCAGGATTGACAGGATCTGAGATTTTTGTTGGATGTGCTATTGAAAAAGGCTGTCCTCGGTGCCTTGATCACGCTAAGAGAGTCAGTCAATCTGCAAGGCTTAAAAAGACATATAGTGGAAAGGCAAACTGACAAAATAATAACTTCATCAAACAGACACAGCCTGCTAACACCTTTATATCACAGGCAGCAAGCACAAACCGCTGTGCAACTCTGTATAACCATATAAACAATATCCCTATGGGCATCCTACCTGGCAGACATGGAGGAGATAGCGATCCACATAGCAGTTGACCTGTGCTGCACTGTGCTGCACCATGCTGTACCTTGACTTGGCCTTGAGGACCATGCTGTGCCACCCACATCCCTTGCTGTAGGATAAACACAGCTGGCTAGTTGTAACTAAAGAGCCTGTAGGCAGCACCCACTTGTTACCAGACAGGATGCCACCAGAATGTACTTGATTTTATCTTGAAGCAAAGCAGTGGGTTTTCATATAAACATCCTTTTGCACCACAGTGCAAAATGATGAATAGAGCTGCTTCTCTTCTCAGAAAATCCTATAAAAATTCTAAAGACAATAAGCTGGTGGACCTCACCACAGATGGGGAGTCTGGGCAGTGTGCCATGCCAATGCCAGAGGTCTGTCTGATGCTGTACCATTTTGGGGTTCCCAGCATCAGAAGGGACACAAGATGTTATAACTTGTCATCACTTTTTTCCGGGATATTAATAACATGGTTAACGTTCTTGAGAGTGCTTGTGCCTTTCTTACTGTGACCCAAAAAAACCCAGCAGCTCCCTGGGCAAAACAAGCACTATCTATGCTGGTCTGCAGAGATTCACACAATTTCCTATTTACTGTTATTAGCATCATTGTGGCAGTAATCACAAAACATTTATCTTACTGGGATGCTCACTATGACTGCCTCTCCTGTCCAATGAGGTGCCTGGTGGTACGTGTATGGCCACACAAAACATTCCCTACAGCATACACATTGGATAGGACACCCAAGAGGCAGCGGTGGTGGAGCTTCACCAATCTTTGATCTGACCTGGAGGAAAGAGGGAAAAGACAGCTCTGCCGTGGCCAGAGGGAAGGTCCTGGAAGCCAGGTGCAGCATGTTCAGGCAGCAGAAAGGCAACTTCACAGATGTGATAATGGGATAATGAAGCCAGCTGCTGCTTAAGAGAAATACAGGGAAAGGCATCACCTTGAGAAATTTCTGCTTTTAAGAGTGTTTATTACTTATGTGTAGGACATTTGTTTGCTCACTCTGAGTGACCCAGGAATACTCTCTAAGCCTCTCTGTCTTTTGCTTTAATCATCTGTGCAATGCAGATAATGAGAATTGCTTTGCAAATCATTTTGCATCTGTAAAATGCTCTGAGATAATGAAATGAAAGACACAGGGAGCCTCATCTTGCCAAGGAGAAATCTGTTGGCATCTCCCAGAACAGTGCCTAGTCAATATTCAAGCTATTAAAGTATTGATGAGATATCACTATTGATCATTTCAGGTGATTCTGCCCTTCTCACATTGGCTGCAAGCAATGATTAGGAGCATTTTCCCAGGTTTGCTCTCCCTCTGGGCCTTGGTATTCAGCCAGGGCAGCTATGGCTTTGTCTGGCTCTCTTCCCTACATGAAACTATCATAGAAGTCAGCTGATCAGATACACAGGCACAATGAAGTTCATTACTTCCAGGCCAGCTGAGGGGAATCCTCAAAGGTGCCTAGGTGTGTAAGCATCAAAAGACAATGATATTTAAGACAACAGCCAGTTATGGGAGATGAATTCACAATCTTCAGCCAGGTTTCTCCTACAGTGCATGGGACAGAGGAAGGCACCTTATGCCAAGCAGGAGATGTGCCCTGGGAGAGGCATGCTTCCAGTCCTACCCGCCTCCTGCAATTTATGCATTTTACCACCAGTCTTAGCAGATGTTGGTGTGTTTATGTCTGTCAAGCTGAACACAACGGGCCAGGACACATCCGTGTCCTCATGCCAATGCAAAACCATGGCAAAAGCAATGAAAAAAAAGCGGTTTTCTTTCTTTTCTGATTAGAGGGTGGGATTATGCATGATTAGTGAGATACAGTTAATCACATTAGAGTGATTTCTTTTTCATCCTTAGTTGTTGGTCTTCTTTCCCTACTCAGGATCTGTTGCAAATCCTATGATTTGTGAATTTGCCTTTAAGTTAACAGTCATGTCTAGCAGAAACTCAAGAGTTTCAGAATTTTCATTCAAATTCATGATAAAATCTAAGTGCAGTGGGAACAGCTTCTTCACAGAGGAGTAAATAATTGACCTTCAATTGATGATAACTGATCATCAGGGAGGGAAGGAAACAACTATTCACCTTCCTTTTGTAGCATACACCCTACTGTCAGAGTCATCCTGGATTATTGCATCCAGGATCCATCCTTTGGATCTGACGTATTTAAACCTCTAGAGGTAGGCCAGCATTCAAAGACTTACATTTTTATGAGTGACCTAGATACTTTTCTCTGGTGCAAATTCTCTGTTTCAAACTTTCTCATGAAAGCTAGAGTCCACTATCTTCTTAGTAGTCTCCTGGTTGCTTAACCATCTCCATTCCTTGAATCTCACTGATGTTGTGACCTTCTTGGCTCCTTCTGGCATGCCACAATCCCAGCAATGATGGCAACATCCCACACTTTTCACTAAAAAAGCAAAATAAAAAATAGTATATGTCAGTGGAAATCATCAAGCTCCCAGAAACTGAGGTCCCTCTTTCATCTTCATCCCTCCTTGGGTGCCTGGTAGTTATTACTCAGATGAGTAGACAGAAAGCTGGTGGATTGTCCTGTCTGACACCTCAGATCTAAGCAGTCAGCTTCTTGGGCTCTAAGAGCCTGTCAGCGTCCTGCACTCTCCCAGGTTATGTGTCTCTGTCTGTTTTATAAGGTTTTTATAAACATGCTGGTGAGCTGCATACTCAGCCTTTTTCAGAGTAAATGCTATGAAAATAACATCGTAACATCAAACATAATCACAAGAAATTTATTTTCCCCAATGCCACCAAAACTGAGACTGGAACAAGTTCCAGCAATTTAAGCATCTGAGTGCTCTCTTTCTCTAAAGAGCTTATCCAAGGGAAGAAAAAGAAAAGGAGATGTTAAAGTTCTCTGAGTCTGGTCAGAATAAATTATGCAGTTTTAATTATGTACAAAGCTACATGTTTTGTACATGAAAGTATAATTAAAATTTATTTATGCTTTTATTTATAATATTTAGTATGATCATTCTGAAGTCATACTTATCTTATTTGCTATCTCTTCACCAGAAAACTGTCAGCATTGCATTGGAGAACAATATTTTAAATAATCATTGAAGTTTCTAGAGGTGCCCATTTTGTACTATATTTTTAAAACCTGTGAGAGCAGTAGACATAAATGTACACATACAAAAGGAAAGCTTGGGGCTTGAGCCAATTGGACCTTATATATATGTACATAAATACTTTATGTACTGAGCAGAGAAGTGTGGACTTGTGTGGGCCCAGTTCTCAGATCATTTCTTCTTCTTTGTGCTTTACCTCCTGAATGGATCACCAGCTTTGTGATCTTTCCTGGTGTAACAGCTCATGGTGTTGCTATGTCCCACTTGGCTATATCTTGTCATTAGAACTAATATTCCTACACCAGGTGTGTACAGAAATAACTATTAAAGTCAGTCTGGTTTTCAGTTACTCCATGACAAACACTAGAAAACCACAAATCACTCCTGTCTACACGCTGCCCCCTCTGGGCCTGTTGATCAGTAGGCAAGAGCTTCCAGTTTTGACATTATTATTATATCTCTTTTGCTAACTTTTATTGGAATGATATCTTTTATGGCAGAGAGATAAAAAGGATGAGTATTTTCATTTTTTAAAGCACATGCAATGCTGCCAATAATTTCAGAAATCAGATACTGAGTTTGCTCTTCCTTAACACTGATCTCTATTCACACATAGTTTTGTGTATGTGGCATTGGAATCAATCTCACAGCTCCTGACTGGAAAGTCATTATTCTTCTGGAAAAAAAATATTTTATAAAAATGTATGCTTTTTAGTATTACATAAGGTAGGTTAGCCTCATGAAATGTCCCAGATAACACCGGTGAAAAACATAAGAGCTTTCCATTCCACTATTTCTTAAAAGTATATTTGTTTAGACAACACTCTATTTTAGTCAAATAGAGTGCTGCCATTGAAGCATAGTAATCTTGCTTTATGGATATTTTTCATCTTTTTTTTCAGCCTATTCTAAAAATCAAATGCTTTTAAAAATATTTTGATGGTTTTTTGCTATCAATATTTTTAAAACCAATTTTATTACATTGCAGTTGCAAAGCACAATGTTCTCTGTGGTCCCACCAGTTGACTAGCTATCATATCACCACTTAATCACAATTGTAATGACTATCTTTCAATGATAGTCCTTTCTTCTCTTTCATCTCACATTCTTCCTCTTTATTCTTCTTTGTATGTTTCTATATCTGAATCTTGTCTACAAGATTTTAGTAGCTTCTTTCTAACCAGTATAGTAATGTATAGTAATGTTCTAAAACATTTCCTAATTTGGGGGCTTTGCCTTTCCTTGTAAGCATTTTTGTGCTTCAAATCACTAATATTTTGGAGACTTGTACATTTATTTTCCCATGATACTTTATCTTCCATCCAGAGAAAGGAAATGAAACAAAGCTGACCAGGGAAATAGAGATGCCTGAATGCTGGTGCTACAAACCTGATCTAGCACATTCGATGAGTCTTCTTACTGTCTTCAGTTGGATTTGAAACATTGTAATAGCAATACAAAAACATTCCCATATGCAAATATAAAAGTAACAGAAGTCTGATCAGAGAGATGAAAGATTTCTATCATTTTCATCTTCCATTACTAATAAATTGCATTTCTGTTTAATAGTCTCTATTTTCTGTCATGTGGTATTTATTTAGAAAGGCATCTAATTTCTCTACAGTAGCAATGAAAACTCAGATGAACTCTGCAATCTTTGTGCTTCAAAGACCTTCCATGAATTCAAATTCAATTGCTATCCTCTCTGCTTCAAATTGTTTGTATGGAATAGCAAAACTGAGGTACACAAATGTCTTAGAAAAATCTCAGTCCATGACTATATGTACTTATGATTTTTTTAAAGCTAGTGCTAAGTAACTGTGAACAGCAAAACCAAATTCTCTTTTTTAAAGGAAACTCAAATGCCCCAGTTGCAAGTCGGTTATGAATTGTACTTTGATATTTCAAAAATTCTGGCAGAGTCAAAGTATCCAAAATGCCACCATTTAACCTTGTAATGAACAACCCCTCTGTCGTTCTTGGCTGTAGGAGAGAAGAGCATGGAGATGGAGCTGAACTGAAACCCTCAGACAACCATAAGAAAGTTTTAGAAGATTCTTTTCAGGGCGTGAATAAGCTGATGAAAATAAAGCCAGACAGGAACCAGTATCCGAAGGCAATTGAAATGCCTCATGATTTATGCAAGAAAATGGTGGAAAGATGAATCTTTTGCTAACTTTGCAAACTTAGCCAGGGAATTGCTGGCTGATGAAAAACGTTTATGTAAAATACCAGCTGGGTTTCCATTTCCTTTAACCACTCTGAATTTGAGAAATAGCTCCACATTTTCTGTCAGCAACATTTCTTTCAGCACTTGCACAGCAGCAGAGCTCTATTTGGACGAAAATCAGCTTTACAAACCTTCACAAACCCCCACCCCCCAAAAAAACCCACAAACCAAACAGAAAAGTTCCAGCAGAGCACTGCTTCTCCTGTGCCTCACAACTATACCTTTCCGTGAGGAGCCTCCCGGGAGGCTGAAGCCAATGGACCCTTCCTGGGGACCTGGGGGGGGAACCCGGGGCCCAGGACCCACCACCCCCGGGCAGGGGGAGCTCCCGGGGCGGCGGGAGCTGTTCAAGGTACCACCCGGGAGCCACCGCCCGAAGCCCACTCGCCCGTACCCAGGAAAAGGGGTGGCGTTGAAAACGCCCTCCCTCCAACTACACCTCCCAACCGGCTTTGTGGCTAAAAACCACTCCTCTTAATTCAACTGATCAACAAAAGATACGGCTGGGGCTGAGGTTTTTTTTACTCAGTGCCATTGATAGCTTCTTGATTCAGCTTTTCATCATTGAAGAAAAGTGCAATCCTGGGCGTACAAACAAGTCTAACAACTCCTTGAACCTGCTTCCCTACAGTAGCTCTATTTAAAAAGTTGGATGTTCAAGGACCTTATAATGAACAGCTAAAGCCCTTCAGAAATCTTAAAAATCTTCCCACCTGCAGTTTTGGAGTCTTCTTTATCGAGAGAGTTGATCTCAGTCTTTCACTAAGGTAGGTAAAATTTCTTTGTCTGGCAGCAGAATATTACTTTTATCACAGGGTAGCAACAACAGTACTATTAAGAAGAAATCAGTCAAAACCAGATACAGACCTGGAGTAAATAATATGCCCTTGGCAGAAGGTAAACCCAGCAATGATATATCTTTGCTAAAAACAGCACAGCATTTTTGATAAATCCTTCAGAGTTCAAAGAGTGTTTTTCTTCACTGTCAAACAGAAATTTTAAGGTGTTTTGAGAATATTGTATTTTAATTTGTCTTTTAATAGCAGTAGATAAGCTCTGAATGGTACCAATTTTTTATTCCAACCTAATTTGAAATATTTAGAGTTCTCCAGTCATAAGCTGAACTTAGTTTCTCATGCTTCTTATGAAACACCTACTTTAGAGACACTGGATCTTGATGAAAATAAGCAGTACTTTACTGTGGCAAGGATAATACATAATTTGAGTTTTATCTGTCTCTGTTTTTAAGAGCTTGAAAACAACAATACAGGATTTATGGAGGTCTACCCCAAGTGTAGGACATAAATAAGGAAGTGCCAAGAGGACAGAATGATGGTGGAAGTTTTTTGGAAATCACATGTGGATGGGTCTCTGAAGTGCTATATATTAATGCCCACAGCATGGAGAACAAAAGGAGGAATTAGAGCTCTTTGTGTAGTTGAATGGCTGCAACCTCATCAGGATGATAGAGATGTGAGGGAACGGCTCATACAACTGGAATGCTGTGATCTTGGATACAGGCTATTTGGGAAGGACTGGCCAGGATGGTGAGGTGGTGGTATTATTCTGTATGTGACAAACCACAGTGAACCAGCTGAGAGCAGGTAGATGAGTGTCCTGGACTGAAGTAAAACAGAAACAATTTTATTTTCATAAAATTTATTTCTCTTTTAGTTACTCTTCTAACTAAGTCACTGAAATTAATGGCATATTCTTCAGACAGTGTCTGCTTCTAGCAGATAAGGTCTGATGTTTATAGTTAATACCAAGGAATGGTATTCAGAGAGGCTCTTGTTTATACTTGCTGTTATAAGAACCAAGGTCAGCTATAACTTTATTGTGTGCCAAGTTGGACAGTCAGAAGCGGAAAAGTGCAGAAGGGCCACGCCTGTGGGGAAGAGCAGGACAACTGACTCAAAACAGGTATTCCATTCCATCTACATCATGCTCAGTATAAATCTGAGAGATTAAGGGGGTCACTCTTTCTTCAATGGTTGGCATCCAAGGAGTATTCCGTTCATCTGCCTTTGATCCTGATTGATACATTCCTGAATCCATTTCCTGAGGTCAGCTCCCATCCATCGCTCAGCCCAGTCTGGGACTTTCCCAGTGCCTGCTGGTGATGTGATCGTCATCCTGGGTGCTCAATACTGAATTTGTACATATTGTATTTCTTTTGTTATTTTCTTATTAATATTATTATATTTCTCTTTTAATTATTTTATTATTAATATTTCATTACAGTAGTTTTGTTTCTTTTAGACTCATTAGTCTGTCTCTCTCATTTTTTTCTCCTCTCCTCTGAAGGGAGATGCTCTCCCTTCTCTGAAAGGGAGAGTGGTAAAAGAGAGCATCTGTCATTCCTTCTCGTTGTCAGCCCAGCCTAAACCATAACACAAGTTATCCCATCTTGCTGATGGACTTTTTTTGTGAGGCCAGCAGTGTAACTTATGTCTGTTTTTACAGCCACCTCTGTCACATAAAGTGACCAAACTTCCTGTCTAATAAGTTAAATTGAGCTGCAATTGAGCTTCAAAGGAAGTCTTTCTGAATGTGCCTGCACAATTCCTGATATCTCCAAATTACTGTATGTAAATGTTAACATAAGCATCCTATGACTGACAGCTGACTTCATCTACGCAATACCTGAGCATTAAGCAATTAGAGCATAGTGAATGCAGACCTGCATTCCTGAATAAGGCATATGTTGCTTTTTCTCTTATTATTTTGACTGCTATAATAGCCCCGAATGACAAAGTCCTTGGCTCTGCAGCCACACAAAACACTCCCTACAACACATACATGGCATATGAAACCCAAGAGGCAGCAGTGACCAACAGGGTAAGCACTGAGCTTCAATTTGGCCCAGAGGAAAGGAGTTTCTGCTACGTCTGGAGAAAGGGGACTGTGAGGAGGGCAAAGCTGGGGGCCTTTACTGGCAGAGTCTAGAAACAGCAGGATGCACAGAAAATAGCAGCTAGCACAGCAAATTTTGTACAGACTTCATTTAGTAATCAGACAGAAAAATCAACCTTTGCCTTAGAAATTGCTTTATCCACATGAAGAAATTACCTGAATGTTGAAGTTAGCTGTAATTTCATTGGAAAGTAGCATTTGTACTGAAAAGACTGCAGAAGTTTGGAAGAGTCAGAAACTATAAAGCTTTGGCCTGATTTTATGAGAAGTGTGTTAATGTTATAAAAATAGAAGATTGTGTCCATAAATGCTATAATATGCTGGTGATTTGGGGAAAAGTTTTCTCAATGCTCTTCAGACAAAAATAAATATTATGGATTTACAGAGCTTAAAAAATTATGATATCACTTGCCATTGAAATTCCGAAATGCATTTTGTCTTTGTCTAATGTTCGATTATTTTATTCTTCCTCTTTCATTATAATTTTGAAATAATTTTTGATGGTTCAAATAGTTCCCTGTCCACCAAAGTACTCAACCACTTGCTTGTCTTTCAGTACATTTTCCTGTCTAAGGGAACTGGATTTATATTTTCTCTTGTTTAATTCCCTGAAGGCACAAAAACAGTGCTTGAAGTCCACACTTTTCATGGCTCATATCACCAGCTAAGTATCATTTATTTAAAGTGATTGAAATAGGGCTATTTAATAATAGACAAGAAACACAGAGAAAGCACACAAGGAGGCACTTAGGGGCTTCAACAGACATGGGTTTGCTCTTTAGAATATTAATTGTATTTCTTTCATAAGGGAGACATTTCTCTCTTCCCCAAAGAGAAATTAATATTCCTAAAAATAATTTTTATTTCCCCTTTCTTGATAATAACCTTATAGGCCTTAAAGTTTAATTTAAAAAAAAAAAAAAAAGAAAAAAATTATTGCCATGTAAAATCAACATCTTTCTGCTTATCTTCTTTGAACTTAGTGGAAAATCTGCCTGCAATTGCAAAGGCAGAAATGGATTAGCTGGGACAATTACAGGTATGTGCTTTTGGAGACTATTTACATTTAAATTAAATAATACATATAACATAGGTTTCTGCTAAACTATTACATTTCTGGAGTGGGGGGGGGGGGGGGGGGGGGGGGGGGGGGGGCGCTTTAGTTTTCTGCTAATTAGAATAGTTAGCCCATTAATCTTGTTTTCACAAACAGAAAATTCTCTCCTGTGGCATTGCAAATGATTATGTTGTCTCCTCTACAGTCAAAGATAAGTTTTTCCAAAAGGGAAAGACCCTAATGTTTGGGAACATGACCATCTCCATAAGGGGAGCCTGGGAATTTGAGCAGCTGCCTTTGATCTTAAAACTAGTAAGTGTGAATATTCCTGCTGCTACCTTGCTGCTTCAGATCCTTACAATATATAAGGTGTTGTCTTTCCAGCTCCATCATCTGTGGTTCATTCCCAAACTATTCACAAGGAAAGAGATTTTCAAAGTTTCCTACTTCCCAAGGGCTCCCTGGAAAATCTGAACCAGGCTGTACAGAGAAGAATAAATAATAATTAGAAAAGAAACAATCATAACTTTGAAAGTGATTTAAGAGTGATGAAATAAGTCACTGCATCCACACTTCCTTCAGCTACTTGGAATTAAAACCATGCAATTGGAACTTAAATTTATCCAACACTTGAAAAATTTATTGAAGGAATTAATTAAGTGGGTTTTTTTGTTATTTTGCTCCTTATAGTTTGAGCAGTACAGAAACAGGCTTCTACAGGCTTCAAAAAAAATCTGAAACATTAAGAAATTATTCCCAAATACAGAAAATCTGACAAATCTTGAAACTTTATAAACTGAAAAGTCTTGGAAAAACTATTAGAAATTTTGATGATAAAATTTATCATTTAATTGCTTGATTTAAAATCCAGTCTTTCTAAAACTAAATTGATAAATTATTTAAAAATGAAATTTTAGAAAATGCCAGAATGTGAAATAATTTAGGTGTGAAAATTTCACATCACATCTACAACATCAAGGTTTTTTTCTAAGCATTGTCACCAAAATGGTTTGTCAAAACTACAGCGCTTTCACTATCTATTTTCACCAGCCATTTAAATTTAACAGAAAGCCTGTTTCAACAAAGACATTAACTCTTCTAGAGTCGGGGAGTTTCCACAAGAAGTTTTATTTTCGTTTCCTTGCTATTAAAGAGGTGGTGAAAGCAGACCAAGTATCATTATTTACATACTCCTTCTATCTTTCATTCTGGTGATGTTTAATGAAAGCTTGAGAAATCAGAAACTTTGTGACTAATATTTGCTGTGAGGTGTTACTACTGATACCTCAAAGAGGTTGTTGAAGTTTACAGCAGAATCAGTTAAAACTAACATCACTGTGTATCGTTGTTTAACTATTAGCCAGAATGGAGCATTGGATTGGGGATCCTTGACGAGGATTTCAATCTGGCACAGTTGACGCTGACTGAAGAAAGGGGAACATAACTCCAATATTCAAAAAAGGAAACAA
>BJBW01010435.1:0-17667 GCA_004320125.1 Scolopax mira | reverse complement strand
GAGTGCAGAGGAGGACAACGAAGCTGGTGAGGGGGCTGGAGAACAAATCCTATGAAGAGCAGTTGAAGAAGGTGGGGCTGAGGGGAGGCTGAGGGGAGGAAGAGGAGGCTGAGGGGAGACCTCATCACTTTTTACAACTACTTGAAAGGACACTGTAGAGAGATTGGTCTCTCCTCACAGGTAATTAGTGACAGAACAAGAGGGAATGGCTTCAAGCTGCAACAGGGTAGGTTTAGACTGGACATTAGGAAAGAATTTTTCACAGAAAGAGTGGTGGGGCATTGGAATAGGCTGCCCAGGGAGGGGGTTGAGTCACCATCCCTGGACGTGTTTAAGAGTCGTTTAGATGTGGTGTTGGGGGATATGGTGTAGGGGAGAACTTTGTAGAGCAGGGTAGATGGTTGGACTCAATGATCCCAAGGGTCTTTTCCAACTGAAATGATTCTATGATTCCATGATTCTATTTTCCTTTATGGCTGCATAGAGGGAGCCTCAACTGGCTAACGTAAGTTGACTGACTAATTAAACAGCTGGCAAAAAGAAAATAAATCCCAACCTTATCTTTAAGAGATTTATTTCAGGAACTATTTGGCTTAGTATGCATGACATTCCTAAATGGGTTAAAAAATTATTTCAAAAAAACCTCTTCTGCACTCTGTATTTCCCTTACGGTTTCTTTCCCAAAATGGGTGGAGGGAGCTGCAAATGGCAGCTCAGCCAGCCTTGCTCAGAGCTTCAGTGTGACAAGGTCATGCAGAGGTGGTAAATGAATGTACAGTCAGTTCAGCAGAGCACTGCTGGCTGCTGCGATTCTTAAGGGGTCACGCAGACAGAGAAAATGAAGAGAAGTGAGATTTTTTGCTTAGAAATGGAAAGAAATTGAAGTATTTGGGTTTGGTATTTCATACCTTGGTATTTTTAAGTTTGTCACTATTTTTAAGCATGGCTGTACTTTCAAATCCAGTCTGGTATTATTGTTAGAAAACTGAGAAGCAAGCGAGAACAGTTGTGCTGGCAACTATATAAACAGAGTGACAGACATGCCAGAAATTTTTCTGTGGGCAGAGAAGAATCTGGCAGGTATGCAAAGAAATCGAAAATGGGACAGTTAGGAATTGTATGAGAAGGCTTGGAGAAGAAAGGGGATCAGGCAGAGTGGCATCCATGAGAAGAAATAAACTGTGTGTTATTTTATTTTGCACTAAAACACAGAAGTATATGTGCAGACACTCATAAAACTGCATGGCATGGTGATAGTTTGCTGTATTGAAACATTCGGCTTTTGGTGGGCTGAAAAAGGTACACTGTGACCTCTGAAGTAAACTCAGGATTCACTTTTTTTGCTCATGGAACTACAATATATAAAGAAGTTTCTTTCAGGAGAGTAGATATCCATTGATCCTGCAATAATTGTACAACCTGGGAATGAACACAACAATAGACTTTTTTTCTTTTTTTTTTAAATGAAGTTCTAAAGTTCACAGTGCTTTACAAAATATCACCGAATACTCAGATAGGTGTGAATGGACTAGGGTAAAATGATGCACTCCATATCCTGCCCTGAGAATCACTTACTGCCTTCACAAGATGAAATTTCCCCTGTAAGAACTAAACAGTTTTCCAGCATACTAATCTATTTTTCTCTTGCAGCAGGAACTGCCTGGATGACGCCACAGGGCAGGTGGGGCTAATTTTAACTGCAACTTCCATCAGGATGTGGAGCCTTTCAAGGATCTCACTAGCAGCAGGCTGTCTGCCTGAGAGAGCAGTTTCTCCCTAGAGTTGGACAGAGAAAATACAGGGATATGTTTAGGCATTTGCCTTCATGTTCTACCAGCACAGAGGGTTTAAGTATTTTGTAATGGAACAATGCATTTCCTCTTTCTTTCAAACACCTCATTCCTCATGCTGCCAAATACACAGGAGAAAATGTATTGTCCTGTGAGAGGCTGTGAGTAAGCTTTAAAATATGGATTAGGGAAGAAAATATGGATGAAGCAAGCAAGTATCTCTTGTCTTCATCTGCCTTGCTTACTGGCATCTGTTAATAAGATCCTTGTTCAGACTGTGTACATTTCTGATCATTCCTTTATCCATACGATCATTACAATAAGAAGTAAACAGGTTTACGTGCTGGATGATTTCAGTCTTTCTCAACAGCAGCTGCTCCTGTGGTTACTTAGCACCCAGTGGTTGCTGCATGGTGGCAGTAGCCCCCCATGCGGCCTCAGCTGGGAGGGTCAGTGCCACGTCTGTGGAGTGGAGCGGAGCCACGATAGGCACCACAGAGAGCCTTTCCTCGCAAAACGAGGGATGAAATTTGGTCCCATCTTTGGGCCTCAGTGGTGTAATCCCCTTCCTGGTCTCAGTGGTCCTTGCCATACATTGCAATTTCAGCCTCCATCCAAATGGAGAGGAGAAGCCAAGCCAGGCAATAGGACTAGAGGAAATGGCCTCAAGTTGTGCCAGGGGAGGTTTAGATTGGACATAGGGGAAAATTTCTTCACTGAAGGTGTTATCGAGCATCAGAACGGGCTACACAGGAAAGGGATTGAGTCACCATCCTTGAAGGTATTTAAAAGATGTGTAGATGTGGTGCTGGGAGACATGGTTTAGTGATAACTTGGCAGTGCTAGGTTAACAGTTGGACTTGGTGACCTCAAAAGTCTCTTCCAACCAAAACGATTCTATCATTCTTTGACCCAACTCAAAGAGCTTCTTGTGCCTAAAAATCATGGTCATTGCATCAGCCCTGAGACTTGTCCTTTGTCTCTGCTGAAAGACCCTCTGGTGTCAGGGCGATAGTGCAGAGGGATACAAGCCCCTCACTGTGGCCAGGTGGTGTGAGTGGAGTGGGGAGTGACCAGTGGCTGCGGTCACAGAGGTGCAAGGGCTGGCAGAGGTGAGGGCAGGTGCGGGGTGTGGGCTCTGGCTGTGCCACGGGCTCAGCTGTGCTGCCCACCAGCAGGAAAGACTTTATTTATTCCAGACCTTACTGACAAAGCCATAGAAAATGAATACACGATCATACTCCACTTCTGTGAGCGCTGAGGGTTTAGGCTAGTTTGGGCTCAAGAGATGAAATGTGACAGAAATTTTTTAAAAAGAAAAAAAAAACCACCTTAAATAATGGAACAGAGCTTGCAGTGAAAGGCCATGTGGAAAATCCTGTAGGGTATCAGAGCTCTCTCCTGGCTTTTAATGCAGAAAAGTCTACTGTTCCTTCCTCTGCTTTTCATGTTGACAGAATTACCTTTATAGTTCTTCAACAGCAGAATTGTCAATATTGGTGGAGCCACTACCCCTCCAGAACATCTGCAAAATACCAAGTATAAGCCATAAAGAAGTATTTCCATTCAAGGATTGTTTCTGTTAAGAAGTAATTTGTGGTTCCTTATTTCACAAGAAAGGTCTCCATTAATATGACTCTGGCCTGCTTGGGAAGGGGATGTTCAAGGCAAGGGATCAGCATTAACTCCAGCCATTTATTTGTTCAAATTGCACTCCTTTCTACTCAGTGATACTGTGCAGACTGAGTTAGGCTTACACACAGAGTTTCATACTTCCTTCTGAGCAGCTGATAACTAAAACTATCAGACGATAACATGATCCTGCCTCACTACTGTATCCAGAGCCCACAGGGAGCCCGGTGATTTAACTGGAAAATGTAGGAACAGTATTAAGATCCCCCTATAATCTATTTGATATGGGACATTTATCACTTAGTCAACATATCCCAGGTGAAATTATCAGATCTGCTTAGTGTCTACTTCAAAGGAAACTAAGTACCCAAATATCTCTCAGAAGCTGGGTAATTAAGTGGCTACTAAAGATGGGATTCATCTCACCTAATGTTAGCTATTTAGAAATTAAGCAGCTACGGTAAGGTAGTCCTTTTATACTCTCCTACAGTCAATGGGAAGGTGGGAAGAGGAAATTCTGGGGAGTGATTCATTTCCCTTACCCTCAACCTCTGTCCTTGGATGGGATGAATCACCCAAGAGATGCTGTTGCACTGATTGTGGTAAGAGCCTGAGCCACAGCTGCAGATTGACTTTAGGTAGGATGACTTGCACCCCCTGCAATGCTTTCAACAGCAGTTAGGGAAATTAGAGAGGGTCCATTATTTCTGTAAGCAAGACTAAGATTTCCAAGCCACTTCTGGTTTTTTTGAGAAAGGCTATGTCCTCCAAGCTGCTAATAAAAATTCCCCCTCAAAACACCTCTCACCTTAGTAGGGAAGTGATTGCTGATTCTTCCTCTTAGTGGACACGTTTCATATGGGTTTCTCATCTTGGCTGTATTTCCTCAGTTTGCTTACAAGATCATGACACAGGAGGGGTCTCAGCGGCCGTAATGGAGTCAGGATATTTTACTCCTATTGCTTTTCTCTTGTCCAAAGAAAGAATTTGAAATTGCTTGAATCTCTGTTGGCAGTTTTTTATCATGACATTACCTTCCAGGTAATTTTTTTCCCTGAGGTTTGAAGTTAGGCTGTCAAATCAATAATCCGTTTTTCTGTATTCCATGGATATGGTCTTTGACCTTTACTGCTTTTCAGAGACCTTTCCTGTCTTTTCACATTCTTTGAAGAACCCCTTATGCCTAGGTTACAACTTTGATTAGCTCCATAAATATTTTAAGTCAAATTTCATCAGAATGACTCAGCTTGAAATACATTTCCTTAGCCACACTGCCTAACCCAATCTTCTCTTAGCTTGAACTCCATATCTATCTTCATCTATCTAAATCAATGTGATTAATCCCTTCACACAGTTTCCTTTTGACACCCAAAGGCATACAGTGCTTTCTCATTTAGCTTAAAATTTCTTAGGGGGGCTTAAGTTTTAGCCACTCACATTTGGTCAGAAGTTTTTGTTTCATGAAGGTGTGTACTTAGTGCTCTGTCACAACTCATGTTAACTAGATGACAGAGTAATAAAGAATAAGACCAAAAACCTCATGAGAAAAATCCTCAAGCAATTATCTGGGAAATGGGAGATCCTGTGGTTTCAAGCCAGGTCATTTCTTGCCCCTTGTCCTAGCCCTTGCACTGATGATTGTGCAATGTTTCTATCCTGCCATGAGGGGTGCACATCAGGTTTAAGATGCTCTCCTGGTTGTTAGTGAGGTTTTAACCCCACAGGGGCTGAGCACCTCACTACCCAGAGGCTGCCACATCTTTGGAAACCATGGTACAAAGAGTAGGCACTAGCACATGCTGCACCTCTGCTCTGCAAAGAGCCAGGGGAGCGCTGAGTGGGTCTGATCAGTACTGATCAGATAAATATTTAAAGGGTGGGTGTCAAGAAGAAGGGGCCAGTCTTTTTTCAGCAGCGCCCGGTGACAGGACAAGAGGAAATGAGCACACACTTGAACATAAGAAGTTCCATCTAAACATGAGGAGGAACTTCTTTACTTTGAGGGTGACAGAGCACTGGAACAGGCTGCTGACAGAAGTGGTCTCCATCTCTGGAGACATTCAAAACCCACCTGGACATGTTCCTGTGCAACCTGCTCTAGGTGGACCTGTTCTGGCAGGGGGGTTGGACAAGATGATCTCCAGAGGGCTCTTCCAACTCTATATCATTCTGTGATTCTGTGGGACAGGGGTCCTCAGCATCCCCCTGAGCATCAGTGGAAGGGGTGGGAGAATGGACCACCTGTCGAAAATGCCTCAAGTCCCTCCATAGTCAAAACCAGGAAACACAATTGCAAGCAGATTGCATCTTCCTTTACGGGCTTCCCAAGACCACCACAGGCTTCAGGACAAGTATGGCAGAGACATTAAGGCAGAGTTGTATTTTTCCCCCTGCTCTCCAGGCTGCATGCTTAAATGTTCAGTGAAGCGTTGCTTATGTTGGGCATCTGAACTACAGCAGCCTGGATTTCATCCATCTAATGCTGCCGATGTATTTATAAAATCTCAGAGGAATATTGATATTAAGCAACCACAAGAGGACTTTAATACATCATTTGAAAAGTGGCAGATTTATATAAACTATTTAAGATGCTGAGAGAAAGATTATCCCAAATTCCCATTTATACCAAGTCATTTTACAGTGTCTCTTGAATTCTTGCCCAAAAAAAGGCTTGGGCCAAAAATTTGTGTCAGAAAATAATTAATCCATTCTCTGAGGGAGGCTGATTAGTTTCACTTTATGCTTAATTCTTTCTCCATTACCAGCACCTCCTTTATCTTTCAATTCTTTCCTTTGCCAATTAACTGAAAACACACAGTAACTTTCTCTCCCTAAGACAGTTTCAACTAGAAGTATCAGACATAGTCTCTGATCCCCCCCATCTCAGCTGATATCAAGCCCCCTCAGCCCTTCTTATCGTTCTGGTTGTAACAGGGGGATGACCACAAAATTGACCTATTCTGGCAGCAAACTACAGGACAGAGGCGAATGCTAATGGAGTACTAATTTAGATATTATCCATAGCATGTCATCGCTTGTGCAAAGAAATAACAGATGCTTTTAAGGTTTTAAATTCAAGGTGAGTTACTCTGGATACTGGGTGCATATGGGCAACTACCCAGATTAATAAGCATAAATGACTTTTCATGTTATCTCTCCCTCATTTCAAAAGGGGCTTTGGGTGTCAGGAAGACTCACTGATTCAGTGGCTGAAATAAAAAGAGCAGTTCCATATATGACTTCTTTGTCTATGGCTAGTTCCAGATATAAAAGGAAAACGCTAATCCAACTGCTGAGCTCAAAAAAAATTGCCCAAAAGCATTTAATGGCATAGGATAGCTCATAATAACTGCATTAATACAACTCATGCACAACTCCACTTGTCCTTACCTCAGCAAAATAGTATCCCCTCCAAATACCCACTTGCCCAGTCTGTATTTCTCAGTGTTATTTCTCTTCTCCCTAATGGTGTTTTGCCTGTTAGTCATTACCATTACAAGCATGATTTTAGGGCAGATAAAAAGCAAATACAGATGCATGCAAGGTGACAGGACTGTTTTGATCTGCTTCTTCACTTGAAGAAGGAGAGGAGAGGAGAGGAGAGGAGAGGAGAGGAGAGGAGAGGAGAGGAGAGGAGAGGAGAGGAGAGGAGAGGACATGGGAGTCCTGATAGTCTGCAGCAAGAAAGACCATCTCATTCAGGAGCTCTGCTCCATTACACTCAGAAAAGGGAAAGAGTTCACAGGAGCGCATGAGCAATACAATAGCAAGCAATAAATCTGAAAACCTCAGTATGAACATTAAATGAATGACCAATTTACACTCACCTGGGACAACTGCCTAACCATTCAATAGCAATAATACCACTGACTAGACAAGGAAGTACTGGGTGACACAGGAGCTGTAACTGAAGGGTGGTCACCATGCTTCCCTCCAGCACCAC
This sequence comes from Scolopax mira, assembly GCA_004320125.1. NCBI lineage: Eukaryota > Metazoa > Chordata > Aves > Charadriiformes > Scolopacidae > Scolopax > Scolopax mira. Next base: position 10,302 of record BJBW01010435.1, on the reverse strand, counting down.
ACAGAAAGAGGCAGTCTCGAAAATCATGATAAATGTCTGTCTGAAGGGAACCTGATTGCACCACATGTGGTTATTCTCAGGATAAGAAAAAGCATCCTGGTGAAGATTTAATGAAGGAAATGGATGATACATAGAGGAAAAAGAGTAATTGAGGATATCTGTTTATCACTTTGCCCCCATGTAACAAAAGTGGATCTCCAGTGAGAGTGGAATGCCATGCATCTGCAGTTGGTAAAAGGATTTCTTACACAATTGAAAAAATAACTTTGGGAGACCTTGTCACAAGATATTGAGGAGAAGAACCTGGTAAGACTCACAAAAAAGGTTATGAAGCAAAAAAAAGAGTTATGTTCCTCTGTTCTCATGAAGAATATAAAGCTTCACGCTTCACTCCAAAGGATAGTAGAGTTCCCATATCAATAATGGACGTGGAAGGATCCATACAGTGGTCTTTTTGCATGGAATTGCATCGATCCTTGCAATTCTCCCATGCTGATCAATTACTGTACTTAGATCTGAATATTTACCTTCAACCTGTCTTCCCTGATGTTTCTAATCTATGGCACTAATTTTCCCTCATTATCTGACTTCTGAGTCCCCATAAGAGTTCTCTCCCACAAGCTGTTTTTAAACATAAAGTAGTTACTGGTTGTCTTTTATCCTCTACTCATTCTCTTATTCTAATGTGTGAAGAAGTAACATCTTAATATTTTCCAGAAGCAATATTAAAGCATCACAGAATATTTTCTAAGCATATGTTAAAAGTCTAATTGTAATTCAACTAATGAACCCATAAATTCAATTAAATAAACATACACAGTGCTATCTACCCACCAAAGTACCATCCCAGCAGTTGACTGTAATGAGATTATGTGGATTCCTAGAAGATCTGCTTCTTCAAAGCTTTTGGGGTAAATTATTGACTTACAATACTGCAAATAAAATTGATAATGAGTTCCCCTCTCCATGACTGCACATTCCCCATCACTGGGTCCCTGATTCTCACCAAGAACAGGAAGCTCAGCATTTCCTCTTGACTGATTCCCTTCACACTCCTTGATCTTCTTTCTCGCATTAGGAAGAAAAAAAAATCCCCAGATGGTAGGTTTTCAACTTTGAATGGAAAAAAATTAGTCTTCAAAATCTTTGTTTCTTATTCAAAATAAATCATCTTATTTTCCAATTATTGCATAATCAGCAGCAGTTGCAATGTCAGCAAATCGAAAAAAAGTTATTTATGGAACACATAACCATGGAGCCCATATACGGTACATGGTTAGAGGATGCTGAAGCAATTATGTCCAGTAGTATGGGCTGAAGAAAGATGTTTGCTCAAACACCAACAAAATCTTTTTTTTCTTGTTGAAGTACTCTGTGGATTCATTCAGATGGACAACAGAATATCCTCCTGCTGCTAGTAATAAAGTTGCATTCTTATTTTTCTGACAACCCTATATTATTCTAGGAGAGGATATATAATTTTAGTTTCCTCATATTAGGGAATTTTAGAAAAGGAACATACTACCTAATTATTAGCAGTATTCCCTTAATGCTCAGAGCCTTCCTCATTGCAGTGTGTTGGAGTTGCAAATAACAGAACAAAATGATGGGTTTAGATTTACTGCAGAAATTGAAGCAGCTGTTTTGCTCACAACCTAGTGATAAATGAAGCTCTTGCTTGGAGTCCACCCAAGCATCAGCAGGAGAGAGTCTCTTTGGGCCAATGAAAAGCATTACTCACTCAACAAGAAAACCATCCCACATCTACAGCATTCTAGTCTTTTATTGTCTTGAAGAATTTGAAGCAAATTCAAGATTATTTTACTTTGTAGAAAAGATGGTGATAGTAGTAAACTGCACTTGAACATTAAGTTTTTGCTTGAACACACTGTCTGGTCTATGTTTAAACTCGGTATCATCATTTAGCAGGTAAGAGTTTGTGGCAGGGTGGGTGCTCCTGGGATGCAGATGGGAGATGGGATGCTACCAGATGATGCATCTTTTCAAGAAATCCTTTTTGGCTGAGGAGCCTGAATTTGTCCTCTTAAGTAATTTTGTCTCTGTCAGTAATCCGTCCAAATAGGAATGATTCTTCATTGCCCTGTTGCTTTGTTTTCATTTTAGTGGAGTGTAAACTGGACATGCTACATGAACCATTACTGCCTGGGGAGGATGTTTTTCAGCAAGGCAAAAGTTGTTAATATGAATTATCCTCAAGCTAAGAAATCTACCTATATCCATGGAGCCAATATATCCTAATGTAGTAGAATATCGTACATATACTACAGGATTATATTACATTATATAATACAATGTTATATTATACTATATGTTATATGTTGTATATCACAGACCATATATCAAATATCATATTACATGTTAGCTGCTATGTATTATATAAGTGTGTGTGTTGTAGGTACACATACATGTAAGTAAGGATTCTCATCACCTCAATCTCTGGCCACATTTTCAGAGAAATGATGGAAACACATTTTTGAGGAGTCAGGTTTCCTAGTGGACGGTTCCTTTCACTGAGGGATTCTCAAGCAATTTCATTTCTAGATCTTTGATAAACTGAGTGAAGAATGAGACACTGGGTACTTGAAAGTGCTGTGGCTTATGTGTCTGCTTCAGGACATGTATGTATCTTTTCTGCTGAAGCTGTTCTTCAATATCTAAATCTTGTGTTTCCTTGAAGACTGATGTCCAATCTGTGCAAAACCATGGAAAGTACCAGTAAAACGTTGATCCCTACATATGCAATCATATTTCTGCCAAATGTGCCAGTGTGGGAGGACTATCAGCAGCAGATGTGTGTAGTTTATCAGGAGAAAATTACCCCTTATGGAATTTACGACTGTGTCTAAACCAAGAGTACCGTTTATGCTCAGGGTACAGACACCAAAGTTTTTATCTAATATATGTCTCCCTACAACTGTCTTGTGCAAGTGTGGCTTCATTCTAGACCTGGGGTCTTGGAATATTTTGGCTATTCTTACAGGTATTGCAGATGTGGAGCATTAAAAGTGTGTGTCGATACAAACCGCAGCCCACTGGTGGCAGCAGTTCATTACTAGTGGACAAAACTCTGCTTGAACAGCACGGGGTCTGCACACATACGTGGTTTATGGGGAGAGACAACCAACTTTCAATCTACAGAGCTGATCCTCTTTCTCATCCCATGACTCTCATTTTTATCAAGACTGCAACTGTGAAATAAAACAGACATTACAAGTGTAGGAGGGTAATCAGCAGAAGATAAAGAGGCTGAGCATGTAAGTTGAGATGTGTTCCTTTGAGAAGTTTGATCAAAGTTTCACATCCATTCTCTTTAAGGCATGTTGAATAACTGCAATAAATGGAAGTTGAACCCAATCCCATCCTTATTATTATCAGTAGCAAAACACCCATGGACCAAAAAAATTGGAACCCGGGTATCCTTGCTTTTTCTTCTCCTGTATTATTGTTTGCATTTGGGTGCAAAGTTGCTGCATATCTCTTTGCAGAAATGAGCTCTGCCTGCCTGCAGTGACATGTTTTGGCAATAAACCCACTACATCAATACGTATTAGTGTTACCATTGTTGTTCTTCCTGTGCATGTGTGCAGTAACTTCCTACCACCCTTAAAACATGCCAGGGAATGCTTTTGTTTCTGTTAGACATAAACAAACTTGTACCTAGTTATAATGAGCAAGAGAGGTGGCACTCGAGTCAGCAGATGCCACAGACCCTGCTATGACCAGAACTGTGAGGAATTCTGAGGGCTCCTCTTCCTACAAGGAAAGCGGATGCTGTTCCATCTGTCCCCGCCACTATTTTTTCCTGCCAGTGACCGTGTCCTAGGGTGCATTTTTCTAAGCCTGCTAATTTAAAGGAAAAAATCACAAGCTTTATCAATCTTTAACTTCTAGCACTGGTAAATACCCTTCTGTGTTGATCAACTCCTGTGGGCAAAGTGGAACTTTCCTGAGGCCCCTGCCCACCTGCCTTAATTGCCCCAACAGTAATACTAATCAAGGTGAGATTGTTTGAAAAAGTGAGACATTGAGAAGCCTGGGAAAATCCTAAATGCCTACCAAGCACAGGGTCCTTTTCAACCCACACATCCTGTCCATGTGACTTTGCTTCAACAGATGTCCCTCCCAGTCCCCACCACTGTAACTCCCCTATGCCTTGGAAGAGGAATGTGAGAGCCAAAGACTTGAAAGTTCCAGGAGCTGTGTGGGTGCCAAGAAAACCTTTTCTGTCACACACATTGGTGGGGTGATGAAGCCTTCATGCTGCGAGAGCTGTGTCTGTCATCCTCTAGAAGGTAACCTCCCCAACACACACACTCCTAGTCCCTGACATTTGTGGAGGACACCAGAAGCAACTAAATCCATGGCTGTGGCAGTCACAGTAAGCACTTCTTCTCCCTTGCTTTTTATGAACTGGAACTGTGAAGAAAGCACTTTGTCAATAAAGTTTAAACAATTGAATGTGCTTTACCCCAATGGCTCCATCTTTCACTCCTTACCCCAGTGAAAGCTCAAATGTCAAGGAGGTGAGTCAGGTTTTGAGCAGACCTCCTAGCTGTTCCTACATCTGGTTGGGTGGCAAGCTTAGTTTCTTCTTTTTTTCTTTTTTTTCCCAACTAAATGAAATTAAGAAGGGAGTAGCAGAGAAAAGAAAAAAAAAAAAAAAAGATTAGATAGATAAACCCACATATAAAGTTTGAAAAACCTTGCCTGCCTACAGTCTTACAAAAGTATGTTGCACTTTTATGGGTTCAGGAAGCCGAAAACACAAAGGAGCTTGATAGCTGAATATGCTTAAGATGGTGTTAAAGCAAATGCCTCAGATACGGCCAGCAGCATTCAGCACAAGCAGTAAAACCCACCCAAGAAAATCAACACAAAGCAATAAACCTGGGGTGAGTTCCAAGTTGCCTCTAGTTTAAAGCCAGCTCAGAGATAACTATGTACGGAGCACATAGCACAGGTGTGGTCTCAAGGGTAGTGCTATTTTCCAAGCTAGACAAATTATACTACTCTTCTGTGTCACGTCATGTTACGTCATGAGACTATCAGCTTTGGAGGGAGGGGACCCCGCTGTGGGAACAACATAATTCACCTAATTAATGACATCAATACATTTTGTTGCTCTGCAACTCATCCACGAGCATAGTAAGTCGCATGGACATCCTGGGGATGTTCACTGATGGGTATTTCCCTATCTGTCCTTTCTTATGAGCAAGTGGACTGGCAGCCCCCAAAGGAACTGCCAAAGCCCATACAATAGCCTAAATGGTTTGATGTTATTAGTCATTGTTTCATTCTGGGTGTTTACTTTGTTCATCCCTTTTTCAATGGAATTCTGATAAGAGTGGCCACCTTGTCTTTTGCACATATGGACTTGTTTGTATGTTGAATAGAGACCACAGTATTTTGAATGTATATCTAGCTTTATCTTTGCATTGAAAGAAACTCATATTCAACAGTAACATAAAAATTTGGTCCCTCCATTTGCCTGAGATTTCTGTTCACAATCTCTGTTGACACCCATGCACAGGCCATATAATTAGCATTTTTACTTAGAAGAAGCCTGATGTTGGAGGATCAAGGGGTTGCTGAGTTGCACTAGGAGAAATGATTCATCATGCTTTTGTGATGCACTATGCTGAGGCTGTCACTTACACACTTTTCAAAATTATTGTTTTTACTCATATAAATGAAAAGGAAGAAAAGCTGCTGCAAAATTCAGAAAGTGATGACAAGCACCTGTGAAAATCTGGCACAGAGGTACCTTCTTCAGGCAGGAGATGTGCTAGGGTATTGTTACTGGTTCTCTCACTTACTTGGCCAAACACCCACTGTTTCTAGACAGAGCTTTTAAACCTAGTGTTTGTACATGCATCTGGCAGCAAGGAACTCCAGCCAAAAGAGGTAGTTTGGGCACTTTTAGTTCATAGACCTTTGCAAAATATCCTCTGCCCAAAAGATGTAAGACAAATAACTAAATGCTTGCTGATTCCCTGCAAGCTTCAAGAAACCTCTCTCAAAGTTGGAAATATACTTCTTTTGCTTCCTCTCCATTTATTAAAATTTCAGGACACGATGACTAAAGTCTTAGCAATCCTCAAAAGCTAGAAACCACAGCAGAAGGCCTCCTCATCTTCTCTGCTTTGTTATTGACTGTAGGCAGGCAGAGTGTCAAAGAGCCTGTCTTCCAAACTGTCGCTTTGCCACGGGTTTCTGCATGCATTAAAAGAAAGGCTCAACGCTCTTCCTTTATTGTTTACGGGTATAAGGCAGGCAGGGAAAGCAGAGTCAGGCAGATTGGTGTGGGAGAGGAGCATCTGCTGCTCCAGGGTATTGAGCTTCCCCTGCAGCAATCTGAGCTTCCCAGCCTGGCTTCTCCTTCTCCCACAAGCACTACTTACTTAAAGTCACGACCTGTTGCAAAGTTCCCTTTGTAAAAAAAGGAAAGGTCCCTAAGTGAAAAAGGAAATTCCTCTACTTGTAAAGCCACTTAGTTCCAGAATCTGTCCAGATAGGCCAGATATTTTGCAATTCTTCTGAAATTAAGCTGAGGGGGGATGGGAAGGCTCTCATTTTAAACAGGTTGCTCCATGAATCAATTAACTTTATTTATTTATTTATTTATTGTTGATGACATTTGCTGGAATGTGACACACCACAAATATTGCACCCTGATGTTTGAACAACCGAACACCCAAATCCCGATTGTCACTGACAATACCCTTGTGCTGCTGCTAAGTACAGTGAGAAACTACCCAAAGGGATTGATTGTCTCTTCACTTAGGACCACTGCCAGCCCCCGTCTCCTCTAGCGGTACATGGAGTGAGTGAAAGCATTTCCCTCAGAGGGTCAAGCATGTGAAAAGAAGATTTCACATGTGAAACTGAGACCTGGAAAACAATCACTTGGCTTCTCTTCCTTTAATTTATTTTCCATATGATTGAGAAATTTACATACAGAGTTTATTTTTATCTTACTAGTCATCTGATGTGCCTGGGATCCCATTATGAATAACAAGCTGAAATGGGAATTAATTTTGGGTGCTTTATCACATAGACATGTCATGTTCCCCTAATTTCTTTTTTCTTTTTCTTTGGACAAATGCTAGACTCAATGTCAGAATTAGCACAAGGTTAGAAGGTTTGTGCTCCTCATCATGTCTCAAAACATTCTTCAAACAAAGCTGAAGGAATAGTCCACTGAAGTCAATTTGAGATAGACACTTTCACCAACATCTGCTAATATCTGATTAAGTCCCTGCTGCATGACCTTCAGCAAGTTTTTATTGTCACATTTTCACAAATACAGTACACACTGACCTGGAAAAGGAGTGTTCATGTTTTTTTACAAGGCTTCAAACATGGACATACAAATGAGAAGCAAGAACCATGATTTATCACTTACTACCTTTCCTGCTATGTGAATTTCCTAGAAGACAAGAAAGAACTTGCAACCGTGCTCTAGTTCAGACTCTCAGAGGTGTTAGCTGAAAACTGTATTAGCAAGGGTCCAATTTCCTTCTTGCAAATGGGATCAGCAATGTGCTGGAAAGCGCTCTCCTTTAACATGCAAATGACTGAGAGAGTGCATATCTAGCAAGGTACTACACCACCAAATAGCTGTTGACTGATTTTTATTTAAATAATCACAATAAGAAACAGCTGACACAAAACCCAATAAAGCAATAATAAAAAAATAAAAAGAGCAGCTCATCAATATCCCAAATAATAATTCCCAAGCTAGTTATCCTTTACATCATGTGGCCTAGGACATTTATTGAGGATGTTAGCTCTGCCCCATCCAAGGGTGCTTGGGAGTTTGTTATCCCCAGAAGTTACGTGACACAGGGCAGTCTTGTGTGAACACGTACCTTTCTCACATTCTGCAAACACTGACAAAAAGAAGCAAACATAAAAGGACACGGTGATAGGCAATTTCTGTACTTATAGCACTAATACAAAATGCTATAAAGAAGATTTACTTTTAGAGAAATTAGCTTATGTCCTGCCACCAAAAAGCAACATTTTGCTTCAGCAGAACAATACAGGCTTCATATATATGGTACAGTATATATGACATTTCTAAGATACTGTGACTATCTCAGTATTGCTCCACCAGAAAGGAGACAGAGGAAGGCAGAGAAGCAGAAGTGTAAATTGTTTATTTGTCTCCGTCTCTCAGAACTGTAATTGAATCTAAATTCATCAGAGGGACCTGGTTTGCATATAGCAGCAAAGCTTCATCTAAGGCTGTGGGTTAACAGTGATTTAAGGGATCTGGGGCTCTGTCCCAAAACAAGCAGAAACAAAGAAGGCAGCTAGTGGACAAGAGGCTTCTGAAAAATGAGACCCAAGTCCAACAAGCATTCACTGTCTTTAATTTCAGGAGTGCATTTCCCACACTCAGGCCAGGGGATTAACAATTTCGCTCAGACACATGGGTGAGAGACTGCAGTAGCCACAGAGGAGAAAAATTCTAAAAAATATTTATATTAAATGTAACCTCACTTAAGAGGCAAAAAAATCTTTGGTGAAACTGAAAAGCCTGAGGCTGTAACAACATTGGGGATGCTGATGAACTGATCATTGGAGAAATTTCACAATTCCTAGTCATGAGGTTCAACGCTGAAAAGCACTGAAGCAGTAAAAGGCCATAAACTCATTTTACAGAACTTGCTCAAAAGCTAGCCCAGTTATCCAGTATCCAACACAGAAGATCCCTCAGGAATGCTTTTATGCTGTTATTATGAAAATCCCCAATGATATGCTATACACCTTTCCATTTCTTTCCTCAGCAATTCCTTCAGCCTTCAGTCTCGCACAGTCCCTGGCTTGTAGGAATAATTTCAGTTCACGCTATCGCCCTCAGTGGTATACCCTATTCATCTCAATTTTGGAGGTTCTTGTGAACTAAAGAAATAAACCAGGCTTTATATACCACACCTCCAAATGCGAAGGAGCTTGGCTTTACTCCGGGCTGACTAGAAATCCTGGTTGACTATAGCGAGTCTTATGGGGATTGTCGTGGGGACAACATTTTACCCTCTCGAAATTACACCTCTGGAAACGTTACGAAAAATGGCCAGCCAAGGGGGAGAGGACAGCCACGGAACAGAGGAAGCAGCAGCCAGGGAGAATTTATTGACATGTATTTACATGTATTAATACAGTTTGTGACTCGGGGGTTTTAATTCATCGGTAATCACCCTCGCGTCAGCCACCCTGATGGAGGGCGGGGAGCAAGGAGCAATACGCTACACGGTTTCCATACAGATGTCCCAGAAGCAGCAGAAACGAAGTAAATTCCCACACGGAAGCAAGCGTGCCTCCGCTCCCTCGCAGAGCTGCTGCCAGACAAAGGCGCAGAGATTTCCCCGGCTCCTTGTCATTCAGCCACACGCACAGACACGCACCCCCCTCCCCTCCTCTTTCGGTGCTTTCACGTGAATAATTCAGTTTATTACCCGAGGCTGCAAATGCAGAAACAAGTCACCCCCTGCCACACGCCCCTTTCTGCCCCCTCCCCGAGGGCAGCTGCCCCTCCAGCTAGATCACGCCGGTTGCCGGGGGGGGGGGGGGGGGGGGGGGGGGGTTGCTGTTTGAATTCCCCCAGCCGGCCGGTGGTGACGCGGGGAGCCCGGCAGCGCCGGGGGAGGCGGCGAGTCTGGCCTCATCCTCATCCCCATCGCCATCGTCATCCCCGTCCCCGACCATCCTGCTCCCGGCGGCGGGCAAGCCAGGGCCGGGCGAGAGATGCCTCGCCAGGGGCGACCCGCTGCTGGGGAGCGGGGCTGGGAGCCAGGGCCAGGTGGCTTCTGGCCGGAGCCATTGTCTGCCGGAGGGGCAGCACCGCATGGCATGGAGGGGTGGGGTGTGTGCGGGATGGGCTTCATTCTTTCCTTGCAAGGAGAGCGATGGGATTTTATTCTTTCCTTGCAGGAGGGTTGCAAGGACAGCCATGGGATTTTTCCCTCCCTGCAGCGGGGCTGCGAAGGCAGAGGGGGAAGGGGAAACGGGAAGGAACGGGGTGGGGAGCTCCCGGAGCTCCGAAGGGACAAGGGTTTCGCCTTTTTCTTCTAGATGCGGAAATTTGAGTAACATAATCAGCGAGCTGAAATTGCTCAACCGGGAGAGGGGGGCACCCGGAGAACTGAAGCTAAACCGCACCGCGGCTCAAGCCCAGCACAGCGCTCCGCCGCTGCGGAAGGTCGCAGGCGCCTTGCCCCTCTGTCCCCCCCCCCCCCCCCCCCCCCTTCTCCCCCTCCCGTTCCCCCTGTCCGC
>BJBW01010434.1:0-29843 GCA_004320125.1 Scolopax mira | reverse complement strand
GGAGGCAAAGGAAAACTCATTTTGTCCAAACTCAGTGTCTAAATTCTTGCTGTTGGCAGCAGAGAATTGAAGGAAAGAAGCAATTCAGTGTCTTTTTAAGATTACTTATTTTATTACATTTTATCTCACAAGTTAGAATTGAAAGCAAAGCATTTCTGTTACCCTACTTTTTGTATATAAAATCTATATTATATATTTGTCTACAAGTATGTATATTATTATATATATAGCAGTATATAAATATAAGGTGACACATTTCTTTGGAGTACATTAAGTTTATAATATTTCACATTCTCATTACAATTACTGTCAAAATAATAGCTTCACATTTCTGTTATGTTCTCATTACAACCTTTAGTGAGATATTGGAATTTTAAAGCCTCATATATTCAAAGAATTAGGGGAATATACTATATTGCTGTGACCTTTTCAATATTCTATAAACGGATTGCTGGAAATTTTACTTTTCTTCCTTGTTTACTGTTCTTCTTTTCTCCTCACTGTTAATTGTGTGGGGAAGAGCTGAAATGCATGACCTTTCCAGTGTTTTGGGGTTTGATTGGCTAAAAGAAGTATCAAACTTGCATAGTACTGTATACTTAATTACATAGTTATATTATGCCCTTTTATTAAGCCATACGATGCATATAATTTTTTGCAGTTACATGAAATATGTGGTGTCTGAGGCACGCACAGAATGGCACTTTGTTTCCAAAATGTTCCCATTGATGATGAAATGAAGATCTGTAATACAGAATTTTCAGAAGATTCCTCTTCCTGATGTCAAAGGTATTTATAGGCACTTCTGACTCTTAAGTTGGAAGCTTTTGGACACCAAACCTCTTCCTGTACTTGTGTATATTGCTGGCTGGCTAACACTTTTATTTAGTGATACTTGTAATGTCTCTTATCTTTTTTATTAACGTTGAAATGAGAATGGAGAATCTTCAATACATGTCTTTTATTCAGCAGGCAATATTGAGAGTAGAAGGGTGATGTTTTCCGTTCCAGGAAGCCTTTAGCATTAGTGACTTAGTGACTTGGAAGCATTCTGTAAGTGCTCAAGGTCTGCTAGCCTTGCATCTGGGAAAGTATTGCATTTCATCTACTGCTTCTTTCTAGTGCTGTGCACACTAACTACTACTTACTATGTGAGACCTCAGTCCACACTGGTGGGGTTTCTGGGTTTTTTTATTTTAATTTTTCAATCTTAAAAGGAAAAGTGAGAAGGGTATGGAAGAAGAAGACACCTTCAGAAAAGAGGTCGGGGAGGACTGAAAATGTCTGCAAACTAAGCACCCTTCCCTGAAGCACCACTTTTGGTAACCTTATGTGGTGGCATAATCTCTATTACAAATGGACTATAACTAAAAAATTTACATATTTATGATATCATTATTGGTGTGTTTTTAGACACGATTTTTAAATGTTTTCTACCTGATCTATGCCAATTTAAGGGATTTGTCTTTTTTTAAGACTAAATCCAGATAATGGAAAAAATATGTGCTAGATACACAGTATACATAGAAATTAAAGAACTCTAGGTAATGGGCAGACTTCTTGGAACCTGTTCTTGCTCAGTGCTAGTGAGCTACAGCTTTGCTCTTGCTGGCCCTGCCTCCTGATCTTTCAGCCAGCCATCCATATAGCCTGAGTTTCCAGGCTGTTTCAGACATTCTTTATGCATCCTCAGGGCAGCCCCTGCAGCCTTTGTGTGCGTAAAGACAAGAAATTGGGTATTTATCTAGTTCTGGGAATCCATCAAGATGAGGGATTCTGTAATCTCTCCTGTTGCCAATGGTGAAAATTGTATTTGAACTTTTGAAAGTAATTTTCTAGAGCCAAACTCTAGCAGTAGCTTTTGTTAGAACTTTCATACGCTTATTTCTAAGCATCACCTGGAATACACGTATGTATATACTACAGAAAGTTAAACAGATTCCATATTTTAATACTGATTTTAAAAGACTATAATTTCATGCATCATCTTCGTGAGTTTTTGAGGGCTTAATTGCTATGTCATGGTAGTGCTTATCAGAAAGCACTGAAAAGCTTTAATTACTTTGTACTTTGGTTAGTTATGAATGCATGCAAAATTTAACTATTTCCCCAGAAGCAAATAAAGTCCACATTTATTATGTTACATAAAAGTTATGGAATGATTTAGAATAATTAAGCTAAAGGCTGTCTTACTTGGGATTTAGCTCATCTAAATGATGCATAAAATTAATCTCAAAAAATTATTACATATTAAACTGTTGCATGAGAAAGAAGCATTAGGATCTTCCCAGAAAGTTTTGTTACAGGAAATGTGTCTTAGGCCGTAAAATATGGGTCTAGGATGTAAAGCAACAGAATTGTAGTGTGGTCAATTTCTCAAATGAAGCTAATCAAATAAAACCATTAGGGAAAAGAAAGAGAAATTAAGAAGTGTAGAAGAAGACTGAATTTAAAAGCAATAAACCAGAAGCGCAGAAAGTGATGGAAGTATCAGACAATTTGAATAGAAAGTTGGAAAAATGGTAGTAAGAAAGGGTGAAAGGAAAAATCAAAAAGAACCAACAAGTTTGATGTCAAAAACCAGTGGGTTTTCTATATGTAAGGAATAGATTTGTATTCCATGTTTTTCTAAATATAGGTTTAGGTGTGGGATACTGGAAAAATGTTCTAGTGGGACTGCAGTTTTCAGTCTAAAATACAGCTCAGGATTATAAAGGAGCTGGGGAGACCATAAAAAAAATGGGGGGTTGAAGTCAGGAAGGAGCAGAAGAGCTGCCTTTGTGCAGATCTTTCTGATCTTTTTGATACTTTTTGACAGCTGGTAAACAAGATCCTAACCTAAAGTGGACACTGTTCTCTCAGTTTCTAGAAGAAAGGAGGTTTGCAGTCCATGAAACAGCTTCCTATAAATGGCAGATGCGGATAGATGCAAAACTTCCATTGAGCATATTCCTAGTCATTCTAATGCCAAGGTAAGTCAATCGAGTCATTATTGTCTCCAACTCACTTGGCACCTCCACAAGTTGCTTCATTCTTTGTCTGAAGCTCAAATGCAGAGTTCATTCTTGTCTTTAAATATGGAAAAGAGAGAATGTTCTGCTAGTTCTGACCGAAGAAAAATTGTCTGGGAGTGTAAAACATAGGAAACCATGAACTATATCAGAAAAAAAATGCATATTTAAATGATGAAGATGGACTGTATGCAGTATTGGCCATTGAATAGAGTCATGAAGCTCTATGAAGTTTCTCAACATCTGAAGGTTTGATAAAAACTACACAAGGCAAAAAGATCCTTCATCTATGCAATTCCCTGGTCACAAGAGAGAGCATTTGCTGTCTGTTCTTGGCCAAGCATCCTCCTCTTCGTTGATCTGTGTGTTGTATCTGCCATGACACAGGACTGGCTGTGAAACCCTCCCTTCAATTTCTTGGAGGAAATCTTCAGTGATGCAGTATGTGCTCTTGTTTCATATAAGTGACAATGCTATATGAAAAAGAAACAAATATTAGTATACTTGGCCCTTGTTATTTTATCTATTACCATTTATAATAAGGCAATATTAAATGATAACATTATTTACTTAATGAAACCTTCACAAAGAAACTGTACAATTCTCTTATCATAACATCAGTATATTAGCAGTAAGGAAACCTCTGCTTTCTCAGCTGGCAGTTAGTAATTAATATCTTGCTGTCTAATGAGATTCTCGCCTTCTTATTTGAATGTTGATTTCTGAAGCAAATGTCCATGTTGCCAGTACTTGCTGTGTTCTAGTAGAGCAGAACATCTGGCTGCCCACTAATTGATGTAATGCAGGAAGGGGAGAAACTCTGCTGACTTTATTACAACCAACAGAAACTCTATGAGATACAGGCATTAAATGGATGTTGGTGTATCGTTATCCTGGGAATGCAGGGATCAAAGTTGCCCTCTCTGAAATTCCTGTAGATCACAGAGGAACAATGACTTACTTTAACACTTTGGTGTAATGTTAAACTTATATTTTCTAGGAAATTTTAAAGTAAAAATATTTTCATCTGAGAAGTTGGGCTATATATACAATCAAAAGAAAATCCTCAAGAACACACAATAAAAATAATGCTTTACTGAAATACAGTTAAGTTTGAGAAGACATTTTCTTATGGGGCAGATGTAACCCCAAACTATATTCAAACAAATTGGGATACATTGGAGGAATTGGTGTTGAATGGGTGTAGTTGGAAGACAACCAGTTAATCTGGAAATTCTCCTTAGTTGCAACAACACTAGGTGTGAGCGCAGTTTCTAGCTCTTAAGGTTTTTAGTGGTTGGGAGTCTTGCTCATCTCAGTGTTTCGGAAATGGTACCAATGCTGGACAACCTTACTTACAAACAGAAACAAGTAACAGTCCCCTTAAAAATCCTGAAATTGCTTCTTTCAGTAATGCCAAGATCACCTCATATTGTAGATTCTGTCCAGTCTGAGAAGCTGGCAATGGAAACCTGGAGTTCGACCTAAAGGTGAAGGGTCGTTCTGTAAGAAAGCTTCCTCTTCACGCCTGACGAACTGATCTTGGATGAAGCTCGTCAGTACTGAGGGTAATGTGCAGAACACGAAAGTGCAATGTCTTAAAAGTTATTAAAACTGCAATTTTTATTTTTTTTTTCCAGAGAAATTGCCTGGTTCTCAAAATGCTGTTGTAAATATCACTTTACATAAGAACATTAATGATCAAATATTAGATTACCCTTTTGTGATATTTTCTCAGCTTTAATTTTTATTTAATTGAAACTATTAGTAGTGCTGTAACATTTAGAAGAATGGCTGTTGTAAGGTCAGATGCTGTTTATCCAGAAGTACATATTTGTCCAGCAAGCTAATATTTTTAAGACATTGTAATACTAGCTGTATTATATACATTTCTTTCAGAGATTTTTCTGGGGTAGGTCTGTAAGGTTTTAAAAATATATTGCAAAGAATCATTACAAATAGTTTTTTTAATAATTAAATTTGCACTGCCATAGTGCTCCCTGATATAACGTTGTCAGCTTTCCAGCTGGAAGACTTGAATAATATTTCCTATGAAGTTAGTGACTTTTTCTGTAAATACATTGTGCATCATTTTTCTCATCAAATGAGCAACTCTTGCGTAGTTACAGACTTTCTTTGAATTCTATTTTTCTGACTACAGCTTTTTTTTTTTTTGGCAATACATGTAGTATCCAGCCATGTTTTTCATTCTAGAAGGTATGTAACCATCCATAGCTTGGTAAAATCTGCTAGATTAGAGAAAGGAATTTGTGGTCCTGCTGTTTCTCCAGCTAGTTATATTGAGTTCCTAGAGAACTTTTATTCTGCCCCATTGAAAACACTATGAACAATATATTTATTTTTTTTTTAAAGAAATACTTCTGAATAAATATTATCATAACTGGAAGAGGATTTGTTAGGGTATTTTGACTTTATCCTGGCAGTAGAGGTATTTGAAAGAAGAATTGAAATTCTTTCAAATTTACCCAATAATTTTTGAATTTTCTAGTATAGCCCATTAATCTTGTCATTTTTCTAATTTTTTTTCCTTTTAATGTCAGATAATTCAAATCCTGTTTATTTTTCTGGTACAAACAACTTAACAAAGTGTACATGAGATATATCTGGAGGGAAACTATTTCTTATGAATGAGAGTAGTAAGATTCATATAAATCTGAAGGATGCTCTCAGCATCCTTTCCATTGTCTGTAATATCAAGTGAACTATGAACGGGTCTTCCCTTATTTCACCCGGTGCGGGAACACGGAGCATCTTCTGCCCGTGCAGTGAGTCAGAAATTCAATGTTGATCTAAGCAGACTCTCGGGTTCTTTTCTGAAAGGAAGGAAAGGAAAATATCTCTCAGTCACTTCTCACTTGAAGGCATTTCATGCCATCTCATTATCCTCTTCCTCCTGGATCAGATAGACTTCATTTTAAGATGTGTGCATATATAGATATATTTGTAATTTTACCCTGTGTAATTGCTGGTGTTACAGTAGAAAAAGCCTATGCTTCCAAAAAGTATCAGACTTATGAAACAATATAAATTAATTTAAAACAGAATTTATCAGACATTAGAGAGCCCTTTAAATTACTTGTTATTCCATCTTGTCTGTTCAGTTATTCATGAAGTCGTGTAGATATGACTTTCTAGAGCTCCATTAGCTGTCAGTTGTTTGATTTTTGGTCCCTCCTCCTTGTGGGATATTTTGCTCTGGGATTCCAGTGGAGAATCTATGATAAATGTAGCTTTTAGAAGGACTATCTTACATGTATTTTTCACTTAATTTAAATAATTTCTTTCGTAAGAAGATTGGTCTCTTGAGTAAAGTGTACATACTTCCAGTACTAGATACTTCTGCTTCTTGCTGAAATGAGCTGTTGCATTTGCTTTTAAGCATGTACCAGTAATTTGAGTAAAATTAGCTCCTACGGGCACATACTTTACATATCATAATAACGTTTCCTCTACTGCTCAATTCATTTATGCAAAATGAGATGAATTTTTTTTTTCCTTTTACTTCTTTAGTCTGTCTACTAGATTGCTTATCCCAAGATAAGTCTATAAAGACTGGGAAAATCATGGAAGCAACCATTCATTTATCTTCTTTGTAATGCCTCTCTAAAACAATTAATGTCTCTTTTTAGTTGGAGTGCTTCGAATCTAAGCAGCTACTGAGATTTATGTGGAACTTTGATATTGTAATCAAAATCCTTCTCTGAAGGCTGATTTTCATGATTATAACATTTTTAGATTGTATTTGTTCTTGTAAAACCACAAAAACCTTGAACTACAAGATACGCTTTTAAGTTGGAAAGTGCTTGTTATGTTGTAAGTAATTGCTGAAGATACATACGTTAATACTGTTAAAAATTAAGGAAGTTGGAAAGAAAACTTTTTTTCCCCAAGAGGCAGTTTTAAAATGCCTTTTATCTACAAGAAACGCTGTTGATAGACAGTAATGATGACTACAAGTAATCTGCACAACAGATCTTATGAAATATCATGGATACAGTCAGGTTAATTATAGTTCTAAATAAGTAAGATGAAACCAAGAGGAGATTGTGTTTGAGCGTTTGGGGAGGCAAAGCTAGTGCAATTCAGGACCTTTAGTTGATGTACCTAACCAAACAGAAATCACTAGTTTAATGGGTTCAGAATTCTTTCATCTGACCCTGTAGACCTGGATGATTGGTGGAAATTCTTTTATTCACTTAAAGGTCTTCTCAGACTCTCACAACAAATGGGGCTGGCTGAAAGTTGGTTTATACTGATTTTTTGAAAGCCGCTTTATTTTTTTTTGCCTCAAACAATCAAGATGGCAACAAGCAATAGATTGGGCTTCTTTTTCCTTCCATTTGCAATACTTCTGATGTAACTAGAAGCAAAACAGAAACATGTAAATACACTGAAAAGACTTTACAGCTTAATATTTTAGACATGAATAAAGCAGTTCCATGTATGCTTGTATGTTCTCACATATGATGCACTGGCTCTTCACACACACATTAAGCCTTTCAGCACTCTGACAGTGCTTAATATTGTTGTGTAATTTCTTTCTTAAAAAAATAACTGAGAAATGAATAGTGGCAAATATGATGCAAATTTATCAAAAGGTGAGATCTGGGGAACTTTGAATGCCTGAATCGATATTTTTACCAGCTGAATCAATACAAGGCCTAGTAAAGGATAGAGGTAGAGGACACATGGGTAAGTGTGATACTTGCTGATATAAGTAACATACAGTTGTATAAATTACTTTTTCAGAGACAGATTTTGAGCCAGTTAGAGACCATGTAAACCTGTTGTACTTGTAACGTGTTCCTTAATCATTACTGACATGGAAGAAATTAGAATATGGATTTGTATATTGTACTTGTCAACTGGTGGGAAATCAAGAAGTGGTAGTACACAGATAGAGATGACAAAATAATAGCCCGTGTCCTAATTTGAAGTTCACTAGTGCATTTTTTTAGCAGTTTCTGTACTATGAGGTTTGTGTTCAGCTAACAGGGTAACTGCATGCAACCTCCATTAAAGCTAAATAGCATCATCCTCACCTTCTGTGACTCTTTGTTCATTGCTTTTACATTTCATGTAGTTCTGTCATTTTTGCCATTATCATTCCTTTGCTCTGTGTGTGTATAAAAAGAAATAATTTGTTCTTTCTGATGGGGCCTAACTCTGTTTATTACTAGGAAGACATTAAAGATGAATCTAATACAATGACAATTTGCTGGGATGGCTTAAATTTATAGGCAGGATGAGATTTATAAGCAGAGCAAATATTCATTTCTTATGGCTAGAAAAAAAACTGAGCAATGGTTCTCAATTTTTATTTAGCTATGAAATACTCTTACTATTTCAGGAGAATATTCACTGTGCATTAAGTTCCAACTTCTCTAAAGGATTTAATAATATGTTGCATGTCTCAACATACTGGGAAGTATTTATATACTAGGAGCCCAACAGCACATGATTTTGCTAAACCTATCTGGGGTTTTTTGACCAGCCTTAACGTCTTTCTGTTAAGATCAATGAAATTGCTCCTAATTGATAAGCAGCAATGGCATGAGGTTCCGATGGAGTTCTGCTGGATAGCATGCATTCCAGTTTTGTGTGATGGTTTTTTATGTATTGTAGTTTTCTTATGTCATGTATTATTTTTATTATGTCATGTATTATGAAAAGGACCATGCTCATTTTGTTTTAAAAAAGGTCTGTGACTGAGAAGCAAGGAAGAAAGCAAAGTACTGTCTTCAGAGGAAATAGTTCATTTTTACATTGTAGCCTTGTTAAAAGAAGTCTTGTTTTCTCATCAGCTGTAATAAGATTAAGGGAAATAAATTCATCTTGCATATAACTGTGCAAGAGGCTGAGGCTGTTCTGTGGCTTCTTAAAGCAAGGACACAGATGAGTTATGGTGGGTGAGTGAGGGAGAGATCTCCTTCCACATCAGCTGCTCTGGCAGTAACTACCTGTTTTTCCCTGCAGTCAAGTGTTGAGTAATTTATGATAGTTTATCCCCCCAGTGAAAGGACGGCTCACCTCCTGTATTTACCACTCCTCTCACGTACAAGGAACATGTTTGCAAGTTTGTGACATGTTGAGTTACTGGTGGAGCTGGAGAGAGCCCTCTGGCTGGTGCTGGTCCATCTCTTGACCCTTTAAATCGCTTCTGCTTCCAGGTACATTGATGTTTGCCCATTGATCTTCCCCTCAGCTGCCTCCTGCACTACCCAAAACTCCTTCTGGAGCTCTTACAGGTAATTATTGATCATGGCTTTTCCTCCAAGGTTTTTAAGGTGCTTTAGGCAAAAACAAAGTACACTTTATGTGTTCAAGACTTATGAAATTCTATTAGTTTATGTTTTACTGTGAATGTTTCATAATGCAGAGCATAGAGCAAACTTGTCCCTTAACAGAACATTCCCAAATTAATTCTGTGTGATTTCAGTGAACTGAAGAGATTTGCTGGTTTTGTTTTAATTACTAAAGTTCTTTACCTGTGAGAGTGCATATATGGATCTGTGTCTAAACTACATATATCAAGGTGTGTAAAATTAACTTTCCAGATTTAGAAGTTGCGTTTTAGAACTGAAGGGACTTTTTCCTATGGGGAGCTACAGTAAAAGGAAACGTCCATTTCAGGCTTATCTTTATGACATAGGGCAGTCGCTTTTTTGTTTATAAATTATCTTTTTTTTCATAAGTTAGTGCTTTCTGAAAAGTTGTAAATATATTACGAAGCCTTTACCCTTCTATGTTTTTTTCTTTAAAATAAAACAACTTTTTTTTTTGAAGAACTACAGTGAAGTTTAAAAATTGGACAATACTATTCTTCCATTTAATGCTACAGCAATTTTAATCTACTGGGATGAAAATCCCATTTAGGATACACCATTAATTGTATTATATAAACCACAAATTTCAGTAAACGTTGTTGTATTTGCTTGAAATGCAAAAGATGCAAATCTTGCAGAGAGAAAATTGGAATTGGAAAATTCGAATAAGAGAAATTCGAATGGACCTCTTTTGGTATCTAGAAATATGGTGGACAGTTTTATAATAAAACATGCATGTTGTTTTAAAAGGTGACTCATGTCTAAATGATACTGGGCAAAAATAACCTGGAATTTATTAGCTTGAATATCCAATTTAATAAAATAAATAATAATTTAAAATTCTTTTATATTCTCCAAGCAGCATAATTATGAAAACAATATTTCTTAAATTTTAATTAAGATTAAGGTGACTTTTTAATAACATAATAGTGCAAGAAGACACTATGACATTGTTAATAAAAACATTTGCATGAGTACTGAGACTCTGTCATATGGACTTTGAGAGAAAATTTGTTTACCTGATTAAAAAGCCAAGAAATGTACATGTGTTAATCTATCTCCTGCCCCTTGTGAATGTGCATCTTTAATTTCCTCCTCTTCCTTTGCTGCCTATCATTTTTTAATAAGCACTGGTCGTCGTGTCTTAACAGAATTCAATAGTGTCTGTGTGCATGAGGCATAAAGTTGAATGTACTTATTGAATTTGGCATGTGAGATGAGTTCCAAGGAAGTTTAAGAAATCTGAGTCAGGATTGCCACGGTCCCATTGTCTGGGTGGCCTCGTGTTCCTTTTCTCTCCCTTGAACCACCCTGTCCAAGGCTTTAAAATAAAACTAATCACTTATTTTGCTGGATTAATCTTGAAAAGGAATCACCTTCCGGAGTCAGCTCCGGAGCACTCAAACCGTCAGCAGTGAGCTTGAGTTGGGGCAGATGCAGCACAACTCTCTGAACCCTTTTTAGATAAACCTTGCCATGTTGATGGTCTTGCAAATGTTCCTGTGATGGAGAATGATCTGTAAATCCCACCGTTGGACTCACAAACCATCAGACCCTTGCTCTAGGTCTCAGTCATTTTGTAGATTTGGGACCAAGCTAAAACATTTCAGCCTAAGAGGTACAGAACTTGAGAAGCTACAACCAGCTTAGGTACAAAACAATGATGTGAGTATTTCTCAGTTTGGCGAATGACAGGTGAGCTTTAGATTGATTAGTTTTATCTATTCAAGTTCTGAGTATGATACACAAGGAGGGCAAATTAGTTGACAATGTCTATCACGAAAATGCTGTTTGGATTTCTGAAATATTTCTTTGGTTTTCATCATGTATTGTATTTCTTTTTTTTTTCTTCTTTTTCCTGAAGAAGAAATTTTTCTTCGCCATCTGTATTTAAAAGTAAAATATTAAAGTGCACTCAGAAATCTATGGATAGAGCTACGGAATTAATTTCCAATTTTTTCTACAATGCAGTGTTACATTTTCATTTTGCCTTTCCTTTATCCAGAACACATTACAAAACACGCAGTATGCATAGGCTTTCTATCCAGTTCTTTAAATTATAAAAGGTATTCTGAACTCTTCCAGAAAAAGCATTATAGACTTTACAGCTGTGTTAGGATTGCAATGCTTATCTATACTGAGGTAGTCAAGTACATTGACCACCGTAATAAGTAATGACCTGGAGATTAATATTCCCCTATATGTATGTAATTAGTTCATGAAGTATTAGTCTTTTGTCTATGTGTGTATATCCATGCATTTTATTTATCTCAATCACTAGATACTTACATGCACGTAAAATATATGTATGTGTTAATGTACAAGTTTTCTTAAGCTTCATATTTGAGCAGGGATGCCATACCTGGCGTACCCTGCAGAGCTGAGATCAGGAAGGGTTTCCATGGCAAGATGACTGGTCTGACAGATTTCCTGTCCCCACACTCTGGGATGATGAGGTATGAGTATGCAACTGGGCTAAATCCGTTGGGTTACACTGTCCTCAGCAATTTCAAGTTTGTTTTCTCGTACAGATGAGTATCCAAATTTCTTGAGTATCCCCGTCCCAGCCCAGTTTTGCTGCCGTGTAGCTGCAAGCACTGGAAGCCACACACTTTGTGAACTTTACCTGATTCACTTGCCTGCCTGTGGGAGACAATATTCACAGCAGGAGCGGTTCAATATACCCAGCTTATAGATAGATGAAGCAGACTATTTATGCCCCTTCAAAGACAGACTGCTTTTCTCTGGGTTGTGTATGCCTAAGCTCTCCTTAGATTTTATATGTGGAAATGGAACAAATCTTATATTGAACAAATCACACCTACGCTTTTCCATTTTTTTTCCCTCTCCTACACAGAACCTCTTGTTTTCCCAAGATTTTTTCTAGGTATTTTTAGTCAACATGACAGCAGAGTGGTTGTTTAGAAAATAACAATGTTTGTCAGATTATGCTGGCATTCTTTTACGTGCATACACCCTAAAGATCCCTTGCTAGAATATCTTTTGGTTTTCAAAAGACATGGTCCAGCAAGGTTGATTGATCAACCCTGATAAATCCTTTTCAGCGAGAGTCTAAAGTTTTAATACAGTAGTTCATCATGTTCTTGGAATGAAACTAAGAAATAGAAAACAATGCTCATGGCACAAATCTTCAGCAGACTTTTCATCTTTTTTAAAGAACTTCTTTATAGTCTCCTGCATTCTGCTCAGTTTCCAAGCACTTGGACCGTCACTGAATTAAGGATTCAACCATTTTAGACAAAGTTCTATCAACCAAAAACATTTCTGCCAGGAATGCCTGACTATCTTCTTAGCCTTAGCTTCACATCAATCTATAAAACACAAACTATTTTGAATCCATCCTGAGTACAGTAAACAATTCTTTGTGTAAAGTGAAATTTTGTAGCATTTCTTTCAGTTCAGTTTTTAATGTTCCCTTTTTGACAATAGATAGTGGTAATAACCATGAAAACTATATCCATACTATAAGAAATAATGTCTCTTCACATATATGGTGCCCTGTTTTCGTATTTCAAGAGGTATTCTGTTGCTCTCTCAGGGAAAACAAGGATTTGTACGTATGCTTTATTACTTTAAATCTACTACTTCTCTGCAGTCTTGAAGGTTAAGGCTTCAGCCTTCCTTCATTTTCTGTATTTTGTTTTTTAGAAGTTGCTGTTGGTCTGAGATGGAGGATGCCAAGTGTCAGCCTGAAGCGAAATTTTATGTCTGAGTCAAAAATACACAGATAAATCCAACTGGAATTGTCTCGCATAATATAATATGCAGAAAAGGGTCTTTGTCATAGGAGACAGTCTTCTTAGGGTGAGCTTAAAGTCAGCCAGCTTTTACTTTTTATTTTTGTATTGTTCTGTGCTCTTCCCTGAAGGAGCAGGAGTGATGCCTTGAGGTCAAACAGGGGCAGCACAGATCTATACTCTTTATATTTCCATTTATCTTTCTGGTTCTTTTCTAGTAAAGGTTTCAGCTCTATTGCTTAGATTTTAGGGGCTTATAACGGGAGTTGTCTGCTGCATTTTTAGTTTAGGGAAGGTCTTGCAGTAATTCTGTTCTTTATGAGGAATGTGCAGGATACATGCTGATTGTGAATAAGTATTTTCAGTCTCAGGCTTATTCAGGAGGAACGCTTCATTTTCGCACTGTGTTATCATTACCCTCAGTTCATTGCAGCCTTATGGATACGTGACAGAAGTCATTACACAAGAGTGATTTTGAACCATTGAAACACTGTGGAGGGCTCACTGGTTTTCTTTTTTCTTCCTTTTTTTTCCTTCCTCTCCACCAAATTTGCAGATGGTACCACCATTGCAGTTACCAGCAGAGATACTGGTGTTCCAGGCTTTGCAGAAATGAGCACCCGATCTTCTAGATTATGCTTGATATATAGTCCTGAAATGGTGATTGGACAAACGGTAAATAGTATTAAAATTCAGCATTATTGATCAAGAGAAAAGTACAAAGTTCATGTTTGTAGTTGTTAGTAAGGTGATAAGACTGTGATAAATCAGGGCTTTCAGTGAAGCTCTTAATTACCTACATAGAGTGTTTTTGAGCCCATATTGGAAAGCTGTTGGTTAACTCTTGTCCTGACAAAGGGCAGGTCTTAACACTGGGGTGAGTGAGGTCAGTACCTGCCAGGAATTGGGACTGGGGTACTTATGTGTTTTATAACTTTGTACTGCGCTTTCTAATTCTAAAATAGTGACTCAAAAGCCCCTTCTTACTGGTCCAAAAGCTCTTAGTGCCATCTCATCATGGTTGATGGATTTTCGGCACAGTAAGGCAATGATTTCAGTCCTGTTCCTCTGAAGTCAGCATTTATATCACAAAATATATGGCTGGAGGCACTTGGCACTGCTTCTGGTTGTTTATTTATGGAGATGGGGAGCTCAACTGGCAAAAGAATCAAGATGAGCTCTGTATCTGCTCTTGATGTGTGGAAGATTTGAGCACATTTGACAAAGCTGGCATTGCTCTTCTCCATGTTACAGTGTTCTGCGCATCCAAATTGCCGTTCTGTAGCTCCCTCCATCTAATGAATTCAAGATACTTTGGAGATGTGAACAAACTGTGCCTTGCAGTCTGCCTGGGAGAAAGAATGGATGGTGTTTATCTCAAATTTCAAAAGATAAGGGAAAAAGCAACACAGTAGTTCAGAATATGAAAACAGCTGAGTGCCTGATTTTTATTTAATTAATTAAAGTCTGGCAGCTGAATTTCACTGACTTGATCATTGCAAAGAAAAGGTTCATTGTAGATCTGAGAGGTTTTTTTGGGCTTTCTTTGTAAGAATCTCTTCCATATTACCTCAGCAACCATGAAGCTGCTATTATGTGTAAAAAACAGCAATAATGTCAAATAGCTTAGAACATAGGAAAATATTTCAATTCAGAAATAGTGGAAATGGAGAAAATAAGGAAAAGTGTAATTCAGAGATAAAAATGCCTCATTCCAAATAGTGCAAGTTTGCAACTAATAAGCCAAGATATTGGAGTGGGAGACATTTCTATGAACAGTATCTGGCATGTTGCTTTGCAAAGAAATTAGTATATAAAAATAAATAGGGAAGAGTTTTTCCATCCCTATCAAGTCATCCTTTAATCGGAGGTAAAAATTATTGCTATTTACACCGGCATACTATAAAAGTCTACACTTGCATTAAGAGTCTTAATTACTCAGAGTATTATCTTTTGATAATTAAAAATTCATCTTCCAGGAAATTTATGACAAAGTTGGCCAATGTATAATTTTCTAAGGGTCAGTCAGCCCTATTAGCACTTGGTACACACACGCCTTTAGCATCTGTAGGTGTGAGCACACTCGGTACGTGTGAGTGCACGTTACACACTGACTTACAAGGCCAGAAGAGCTGCTGCTTTTTTGGTGCTCGGCTTCACCAGATTGATATTGTATGTTCAAGGCTCCGTATGTAGCTCTGAAGAATGTAGACATCTTTAATCCAAAATGTGGGGAGAGACTGGAGGTGGGGGGAAGGAAAGAGTAAAAAGGGGAATGGTAATACTGTTGTTCAGCTATTTCATTTCAAAATATTGGGTATTTTTCTTCACCATCACTTCTGCACCCTGATGAATAAAGAGTGTCTTCTGGCCTTGAAGGTTTTCTCACCTGTCAGAAAGGAGCTTTAAGTGTATGACTAGGAATTTTTTTAATTAATTATTTTTCATCTTCTGCTCTTTCATATAACCTGCTTTCTTTTGAAAATTCTTAGGTTGTTTGCTGTACATTTTTGTGAACTGTCCCTTTGCCAAATACTGTGATGTTGATTAATGAACCGAACTTAATCCATTAAATTCAACATGTACTGGAAACAGAAGGTGAAAAGGACAGTTTTACACAGATTAATTCCAGAGTGATTATTGGTTATAAATGTTCATTGCTGTTTGCTTTATCATTTTATATTTGTAAGGAGTTGGTTATTCTTTCTGTTGTTCAAGAATAAATATTCATGTTCACAGTTTTGCTAAATGTAACATAGCTTTTAACTGCCCTAAGACAATGTTTTCACAGTCATTCCATTAGCTATGTAAATCTTTCATATGTAAAACTAATAATACTTATTTACATTACAACTGAGTCACTAATTTGATAATGCCTAATAACAAAAGTTACACTATATGATGATCATGTTTATCTTAGATTAGCAAATACAGAATATCATTAGGAAAATCCAAAGTTTGCCTATTAAAATCCTTTCTTGTGTTTCCTTTACTGAATAGTTCTTCCACTAAAAAAGGGTCTTTGTGTCAATGTAAAAAAGTTACGTGATTTGTTCTCTTGGATTTTAAGTATTAATTGTATAGTAAGAAGTTAAATATTGCATAAGGGCCAAGTTTGGTAACTGTTATATATACAAACCCTCCTTTGAAATCTTCACTGCGTATGTATTGTTCTCAGCAGGACTAAGCCTCTGTTTATGGTCACAAAAATTCAACCATATCATTGTTGTGCAGGTATTTGACTCACAGTCCTTGGTTCTGCACAGGTGTAACTAATTTTCTGACATTCTGAATCTGGACCGTTTCTGCTGGTGATACATAAATGAAATGGGGACTTGAATTCTCTTACTGCTTCGTGAATTCTGCTCCATTCCTTGGAGTGAAAGGCAGTGAAAAAACCACGTTGCAGTGCCTTAGATCATTGGTTTTGATTTTGAACCACGCGTATAGAGCAGTTTTATATTTTTTTTAAAAAAGGGAACTTTTAACATAGTCACTGTTTAGAAGAGTATGATAGCTTTCCATGAGATGCAATAGTCAACAAGACTTCAACCAATCTACTAAAGAAAGTGAGTCTTAATGATTTGAGGGCTTGGACAAGACTCAAAATTGACAAATTCAAAAATCCCATATGTTTATGAGCCTTTTAATTGGAATAAATGTAATACAATAAATATAACACCACTTAAAGCAACATTTCTAGTTAAAAGTAACAAGTTGCAGAGCATGGAATACCTCGGTGTAATATTCAGAGCCACTCTTTTTTTCAGCTGTCAGACTGGCTTTTTGGGAGAGAAGATCCAGGAACTGAACTGTGGCAAACTGAGTGTTTTCAGTTGCGTTGATGTCAGTTGATGGGTCCCCCTCATCCTCTCCGTGCCTCAGAGGTTTGAAGTATGTCCCAGAGCACATCTGGATCCCAGGTAATTTTCTTCTTGTTCCTTGAAACTTATGGTGCTTCCATGTCCTTCTACTTCTCGTCAGGGTACAATGTACTTTTCATGTTGCTGTGTTTTCTAAGCAAGGGAAAGCTTCAGGTTCAGTCTGACAGATTCAGCTCAGCATAGTTTAGAAATAGGATAAATCTCCAGCCCCCCAAAATCAGAGACCTTATTGGTTGTTTGCATTGCTCCCCTTCTTTCCTCTTTTTGTTTCCTTACTACACCACAATTACTCAAATACTCTTAATTCTCTGTGAAGACTTGTTCTAAACCATGATTTTTACTCTACCCTTTTTTTTCTTTTTCTTTTCTTTTTTTTCTTTTTCTCCCCAGGCAATAGGACACTCTTTCAATTTGAATTAAAAGAAAGGCAAAATGACTATTTTGCAAGTGTGCTGGGACTTATTAAGTTGCATTTATCAAACATTTTAGCGTTTTGACGTGTAGTCGTATTGTCCACATACACTTTTAAGGACAAGTTGTATGCAGCTGTGTCTGCTTTAATCTCATGTATTTTGGCAGTTCCTTAACTGGAAGACTTGCTACATCAGGTTGCCACAAAAGCTTTTCCTTTCATTTTCTTCTTCAACTGACAAAAATGTAAGGGTCTTTCCATTTTTAATGACAAACAAGGTTTCTATATTGAGAAAAAACCAACTTTTTGAAACCTGCGACAGTGCAGTACACATTTGTACATTCCTTCTGTCATAATAAAGAAAAATGGTACAGACAAGACATTGCTGTAGCCCCTTGAAGGTGTGCTGCCATCACGTAGTTTTGAAAACCTTGTCACAATAAACTTGCATGTACTTGACATTAATGATTGTTCCTCCATGAGAGGAATATCCTTTTACATGAAAGGCATTATTCCAAAAAGGAAACGAAAAATATGTGCTCAGAGAAAGAGGTAAGTATCGGCTCTGAAACTTGCTTTCCTTGTTGCCTCCTGTCAAGTGTGTGAACATTGACAGTAGAACACATTCTGATTATTAACAATAAAATAAAGATTACAAAAGGAAGGCTAGATAAGTTCTTAAAGCTAGAAAACATAATTTTAAATGGTTCTTTCTAGCCACAGCTCCCCTGCCTCCTTGTATTAATAAGGAAAAACTCAAATTTAAGCCTGTGGTTATTAGAGATATTTCAAGTTTGCTTTCCTTTTGCAAAGCCTAACAGCTTGTGTGGAAAATAATTGGAATATAGATTATAGCTACGAACACAAACAATTTAATTTAACATTTATTAAGTGAGAATGCAATGTAAAATGTTTTGCGAATTAATGAAAACTATTCTATCTTCTGAAAATAAATCAAAGACCTTCTCTTTGAGTATTTGTTATGATGACGACAGGATTTCACTCTCCTTCCCTTGGAAAAGGTCGTAATTTTGAATTTAAATTTTCAGAATGAGTCAAGGAAGTAGACCTCTTCATTTCTTTAAGCTGTTTAAAATTGAAACCATGAGAAAACAAGCTAAATTATTTTATTCTTTCAACCCTGCCATTGTGTCTCTTCTGCTGAAATATTTACTAGAAAGATCTGTCACTCTCCTTTTCAAAACATTTTTAGCATTTGGGGAAAAAACCCCTATAACTCAGTATAGAATCATATATGTGACAGTGGGAATCTCTAGCCATGCAGATGAGCGTGCAGGTTTCTCCCCGAATGCCCTGTGTGAATGGTCTGGTGAGCAGAGTTGTATTTCTGCAGCAAGTTTCTTCCCTCACTGCTAAGACATTCTTGACCTCAAACTTAGAGTCTAATTGAATGTACCAAGCTTGAGTGATTTTTCAACCTGCTCCAGTCCCTTCTGAATTTGACAAGAATCTGTCCCAGCTGTGGACCCAATAATGACTTTTTCTTTAATTAGTCCTGCATTGTAGAGGATACATCTTATCACACTCTACCTCTGCAGGTGGTACCCAGCCTTTTTCTGGGGCTTTATTAGTTTCTGGTCATATCGTTGGGAAAAAATGCTGTAGCTGCTTCCATAGTTATCTGATATCCTGATAAGCATACATAGAATAACTTGCTGCTTTGACATTTTAGATGCTTGGTATCAGGAACAGCAGCAATTAGATAGCAATTATGGCTACTGCCATAAGCATCAGGTAGATGCTGGAATAATTAATTGACTATTATCTCCATTCAGATTGGCTCCATTTCCAGTTGTGGCATGTATCTTGTCTCCCAGACAATTGTCTTCACAATGCCAGTAGGATGCTTTCTTGTGGCTGAAGGCTAATCTGATCCTGTCCTGTTGCCTCCTCTGTCCATCCCCGTTTGCCACTCACTGACCAAAATACATGCAAAACATGTGTTGAGGATGAAGTGTCTTTTCTAGAAGTGTCAGTCTGAGATCTCTAAATGGTTGTCTCTCTGCAGAAAAGATGCTTATGGGGTCTGATCATCCACCCATGGCTCTAAGGCTGTTTATTAATTCTGTTAACTTTGTACTCCAGAACTTTCCATTGAAAGTAAGAACTGCCTGAAAAAGACTTGTAGTGTAAATTGGAATATTCTGTGCCCTTTTGGTTATGCAAAGGGGATTGGTTTAGAGGTACAGGGCTCTTATTTATTCTGCTTGGACTCAAAAGGTTTTAGTGGTGCCCACTAGCCTGGCAGCCTGCTCTAGTCATGGGCTTCCTAATAATCTTGGGGCTGAAAGGGAGGGGGCAAAAAATTGCTATGAAAGGAGCCATGATCTGTTTAAACTGTGGAGGCCTTTGGTTACCTGTCACTCAGGTGTATCTCCATTTCTAGACACAGCTTTCCACTTCTGTATCTTCTCTTATTCACAGTTTCCCTAGAATCCATAATGTGATATAATACTTCTGTGTATATTACATACGTACCGCTGGGGGTGTTCAGCTCTTCCTTCGGAGTCGTCATAACCCATATTAATCTGCCGTAACAACTAACTGTAGCAGTCAATCAAATTTGCCATCTGTCCATCTGGGAATGTCCATGTGAACTCATAGCTCACCTTCAGATGAGTGTGGTTATTAGTATAAAGTACTCTTTGTAGTCTAATTTCATTGTTTCATATCACACCAACCTTGGCTTCACTCCTATATCACCTTTCTCCACCCAGTGACAACATTCCTTGTGTCCATTAAATGAGTTTCTCCACTGAATGCTAAATTTACTGTTTTGTAAATAACTAAAAAAGACCTAGCTCCTTTTTTTTTTTTTCTTTGGATCTTCAGAAAACTTAGTGCATGGATAATCTTGCATTTTTGCAAACTGGAAGAGACTTCAGAAAGGAGAGCTGTAGATGGGCCATTATATATATAATCTGTCTTTTAGTTCTTATTCTCTCGTTAGTAGAGAAACTACGGGAAAGAGAAAAGCAACTTGGCATTAGAAATCAAAATGTCGTGTTTCTTTGGCACTGTAATTTTTATAATGCATTTCTTAAGAATTGCCTGGGGAATTGCAGATATATTAGACTACAGGGTGGCAGCCTTGCCTGTAGGTACAGCAGTATGTACACAGGTTTACTGGAATGAAGTAGGAGACATCTGCTCTTTTTTTCAGTGTAGTCCTGACAGTTTGTTGACTCTGTACTGGACTCTGATCATGGCAACAGACCATTTTCCAAGAAGCTTTTAGATTCAAGTTCTAGTGAAGACACTGTCAGTTCAGTGTGTTAGTTACATATATAAGAATCAATACTGTAGACAAGCTATATTTTTCTATTTTTTTTTTCTTTCTTGAAAGACTAGGGTTGAAAAAAATAAAGATTGTGGGGGCTTTTTTCGTTTCCCATTCCTTTGGGGGGGGGGGGGGGAAAGCAATGTTTAAATCTTCCAGCTTTATGCTGTGATGTTTTATGTTAGGTTGCCTCAGCCATGTCAAATGCTACATGATGTAATTATGTGACTTGCATTGAGTTATCTCAATATGACATACCAGGCAGGCAAACTTGCTTTAAAAGACACACTTTCCTGGAAACTGCAGATAACTTTCTGAGAGTGGAAAGCAGTTAGTAGTGACTGCCCTAAAGTAACAACGTCGGGCCTGACATTCTTTGGTATGTTTATTATTGATTTGGTGGATGGGTTGGTGAACGTTGCTGATAACAGGAAATTATTTAGACTAAAGAAAACCTTAGAGAAAAGCAAGATTTCCCGAAGGATCAAGTCAATCTGTGTGACTGAATAACGTGATAATAACGTGATGGTGATAATATGTTGATAAAATGAAAAGTATAAGCTTAATACTTCAATGTTGAAGGTAAATAATCTGTTCCATCATGGCTTAACTTTTTAATATATCGATGTGTGTAGAGTTGAACAATACTGCTGAAAACTGACTGAGGGTGTATCTCAATTTCCCTATGGATTCTGCTTCTGTTCCCACTGAAATTAATGTATCGTCATTGATGGCTCAGAATTAACCAAAACTGGAAATACTATAAATTAAAAATCATAGGGTGTGCTGAGCACACTCTGGGAACTTCTTGATTTATTTTTTTTTCCAACTCAAATCTATATGATTGTGCTGTGCAGTTCCATGTCACTTGCTTCCATGTCATCGGCATTATCCTCAGAAAGGCTTTATACTGTGCTGCCGTATTGTCACTGCTCCAGAAAACAAAAGTAATGAGCTCTGACAGGAGGAACACTGGCTAAAATGAATAAAGATTTGGAAACTACAGTACGTTAACCGTGTTGTCACTTTCAGCAGCCATGCAGAATGATTTCTTCTTTGAGAAATGCTGTCCTCAGAATATATTCTTCTAGATCATCTTGATGAAAAAAACTATCCTCTCCCCATTTGGTTTGTTTGGTGTGTCCAATGTGGATTGAGTTTTGTTTCTTTGTTTATTTTGTCATGAAGTGCTGACCACAAGATATTTTTTATATTTATCTCAGTAAGAAAATAGAACAGACAAGTGCTGGTTTGTAGCACAGATGCTAACATTAAAAAATCCTGAACAACAGCAAATGTTTACACTCTTACATGTGATCTTTGAATAGTTCATTTTTAGACTTCCTCCTGGCCCTAGCTTGCTGTTGAACATCTATTTCAACTGATTGTTTCTTTTATTTAATT
The DNA here is from genome assembly GCA_004320125.1 of Scolopax mira. Taxonomy (NCBI): domain Eukaryota; kingdom Metazoa; phylum Chordata; class Aves; order Charadriiformes; family Scolopacidae; genus Scolopax; species Scolopax mira. The sequence goes on along the minus strand of BJBW01010434.1, from coordinate 7,726 downwards.
CTTATTCCAGCTACCTGCACTCACACAGCTCCAGCTGGTTCTCTGTCATGGTTTCCAAGAGTCAGTGGAGAAGGACATTACCCTTACACTGTTAAGGGAGAAAGCTTAGACCTCCTACAAACTTAGAAAAATTTTTCTACACAACCATCTTTTTTACTTGCATACTGCTGGTGGCTGTTGGGGCTTTGCAAGTCAAACACATAAATATGACTCACTCTGTTTAGTTCTATCAATATTTTTGTTGTGATCATTAACACAAGTACTTTGCTATACAAGAATGAAAATTTCTTGTACTTTATTGTCTCTTTGATTTAGGAAGAAACAATCTGAAATGGTGCTGTCCATATACTGGTAGCAATGAAGAGGATGTCATTGATGATAATGTTTTCGGTTAGTTCAAAATATTACTTACCATAATTATGTTAACTTTGCTGTTTCGACTGAAATGACAAAATAGGATAAAAGGTTATTTGAATTTCATTTGATCTTATTTTAGTAGAAGGTGAGAAAAATCAGTGTAAGGAGGACATAGAAAGGAAATGGAAAGTGTTGAAAGATAAATGAAGGTATTTCATCTAGCAGTGAATATACTATGACAGAAAAAAATGATCCAATGTAGATGAAAAATAAAGGGTCAGAAAGAGACATCCATAAGGTGTAAAATATCCAGACCAAAGGAGAAGTGGAAAGATTAAAGAATAAAGTCAGGTAAGTGTAAAAACACCTGATAAGAAATATAAAGGTGGAGAATGAAAAGAAAAGTGCTGGAGGTTAGGATAAATAAAATATGTTTGAAGTGCCTAAAGGAACAAGATGATGTTGAAGGAGACTGTAAGGCACTGTAAAAACAGTTCAGAAGTGCCTTTCAAAGAAACATGTGCAGTAAAAATAATACATAAACCCAGTACATACTAATCGTTTGCAAATAAAGCCTGGGTTTTATTTGGGTATGTGCAAATAGGAAACTTCATCTTTTGTTTTGTAAGTGTCTGAGTTCTTTCAGCTGCTAAGGTCGCTGGGATGAGATGCCTTGAATAAACTTTGACAAGGTTTTTAATTCACACATTCAGCAGAATGATGCTGCCAAAAGAGAGAACTGCAATGATGGAGGTGATGCAGTTGGGAAGTAATTTTGTTTGCCTTATCATTTGCAGTGAGTGATTAGAATCAGATGTAAGAGGAAATAATTGCTGAATCAACTAAGATGTAATCAGGTCCTTATTTGTGAAACAATTTGTAGTGGTTAAAGGGGTTGCCACCTTCCGTCTGACTGTGTTTTAAAGTCCAGGTGCTTTGTTTTGCTCTGGAATGGATTGGAGTCGCTCATATGTGCGGTTACCGGGTCAGAACCAACAGACTGTGTGTGTCTTTAACTGCTCCAGCTGTTTTGTGAGCACATCTGTCTGTATTACGGTGCAGTACACATAATTAAGACATTAAAATACATGAGGATAGATAGATAGATCAAAAATAGGATAGCACAAAGTAGTCATCTTCGTACAGCAGGTGTTTTTAATGTTCTCTTTTTTTCATTTTGAAAATTCCACCCTTTTAGTAACATCTTGAAAAATATTTGGGAAATTAATAGCAAAGTGCAGTTGTTCAAGCTTCTTTCTACTGGTTTCAATAATCCAGGGAAAAATGTAGTAGCAAACAATACCTTATGGCATAGCCAGGATAGGATTTTCTGTTTTTTTTCCCAAAGGAAATAGTTCTACCACAAAGGTGCAATCAATCCAGTAAGACTGGATGTGAGATAAAAGAGAGAGAACAGAAATTTCAGTATGTTACACATACAGGGAGAGAAGAGAGAGGTTTTTTTCGACCTTCAAGTTCCACAGATTTAAGCAAATTGCTTGAAATTTCTCTGTACAAGTTTCTTGGAGCTTGTTAGCTGAAATATAAAGATGTAGGCTGATTTCCTAGTGATCCTCAATGCTATTGCATTTCAACAACGTAATTCAAGGAGTTCACCGAAACTGGGAGTCCAGCAATAGGGCTGAGACTGGAATGCAGGGAGCACAAGGCATTTCACCTTATGGAAGCAACTTCATAGATTCATGTGATACAATACATATATAGCATATGACATCATCTGTGCTGCATTTGTTGTTGAAATGCATAATTTAATGCTTTTTTTGGCACAAAACTTTGGTGTAATCCATGTTAGCAGAGTGCTTTTTTTTATTATAGTTAACTGTGTGTGTTGTTCAGAATAAAAAAAAGGAAGGATATGAAAGAGGATAGAATCTTATAGACTATCAGATAACTGATATTTTGCAGTAATGAGACAATCCATATTTTTTATTACAGGCTGCACATAAAGCATTTCAAAACTAACATAACTGGCAAAAAAATATGTGGCAACAGACAAATTTTGTATCGTATATATTATTTAAAAAATGGAGTTCTCTTTGTAATTGAAATTTTTCATAACTTGAAGGCCTCAAATAGAATAATACCAGGAAGAGCTGTTAAGATTTCTGATTGTGAATAAGAATGTTGTATTAATACAATTTTTAAGAGAGTTGGTGGGGTTTTTTTTATTCGTTTGTTTTATACAAAGTTGTCAGCATCTGATTTTACTACTGTAGACTCTGTATGACCTATAAGAGAAAGTAAATTAAGAGCAGCTTTCATTTAAATTCATTTTCATTTAAATGAGGAAGGTTTTGAGTGTCATTGGTTTTGATTTCTCCTGTTATGTCTTATTAATGAAATTTCGCTACTTGGCACTGAAAACAACTTTTCTTTGATTGAGCAGGTTCATCCAAGTTCATTTCCTGCCTCTGATGTGTTTCAGGATACTACTTTATTTAGATTACACTAAAATTCATAGGTCAGACTAATAATTCTATTGAGAGAGATAAACTTGAGCCTTTTAAGGGGAGCCTGTCTTCCCTGCATCCTGTCCACAACTTCTCTCACCTATTCTGGCCATGAACGCAAATTTTAAATGTCACTGTCCCAGCGGGATGCCTGGAAGCCATATGTACTGCTATATGGAACAGCCCTTTGCTTTGGTGGTTTTCTTTTCTCCTTGCCTTTCTTATTTTCTGCTTCTTAAATCACACTATCACAGACCAATCCTCTTGCTTCTCCTGTGAGTTTTCCATTACATTTCAGGGGCCACGTTAGTTGATATAAATTGTGTGTAAAAAGTATGAGAAGATTTGATAAAGTTCTCTCCATCTGCATGGGATTTGCCTGGTTACTCAGCAGAGACTATATATAGTATGTTTTATTTACTTTTCCTTAGGACATAACTGCTACATTGCTTCTATCTCCACTCCTGCTACAATAAATTTACAGGTGGTGGGAAAGATAATTCCCCAGAGTTTGGCTCACTCCTGTACAGTAACTTGGACTCACTATGAAGTTTGTCTCTGGATTCACCAGGTCCAGGGATTTGGGTTGCACACGTAACTTTTTATATAGCTTGCAGAGGGACTGAAGCAGGTCTTAAGTTAAAACTCAGGGGGAAAAAAAATGTCTTAATGCTGTAATTAAGATCGTAATAAAACCTAGGCACATTGTTGTGGGATGCACAGTTGCTTGATAGATTAGTAGCTTGCATTTGCTTTGAAATCAAATTCATTGAGCTCTGCTATCCCTGTTATGTGATCACTAGATAAGGCAGGTTTTTTTGATTACTTCTCTAAAGGAAATTAAAAGATAATCACTGTCACAAACAGGAGTATCTAGTCCAGCCAAGTAAGAAACACAGGAACACACTGAATAATATCCTCATACTTTCGTATTAACAGCTTCCAGAGTCCTGCCTTCATTTCAAATTATATTGTAAATCCCATAAGTTCTTTAGGGGCTCCTTAACGCAGTAGAATTGTGTGTGTGGTATAGGAAGTAGTAAGTTTCCAGTTCTCTGCAGCTATGGTCTTCCGTATTTCTTATGGGTTATTACGTTGCTGAAAGATTTTGAAGCTCTTGACTCAGCTGTATGTGGCAAAGTGCCTACTCTGGAGAGTAGGACAAGGGGAAAAAAATACAAATAGCCAAATGATTCTCTTTTCCCTCTCAGGAAGTACTGCAGAACTCCATGGTGTGCAGCAAACAAGCACATCGAAGGGACACCAGCACCCGAAAAGCCATAGCTAAAGATCTCTGTACATCCAAATTAGATCACTTGACAGTAGTGGCTTTTTTCCCAATTCCCTGATTAGGTCATTTTTTTAATCCACTCTGCAGCATTTTACTGTAACTCACTTTAGAAAATCCTTTGGGAACGGGCAGTTTTTTGAGCACATGGTGTCCACTGAAAGTCCTTTACAGGCCACTGAAATGCAAACACCAGTATGCCCAGATTATTCTCACTTGCCAAACTTGATTTGGTCATCTGAAGGAAAAAATTGAATTACTCTGTAAAATACCACTACATAAATCATTAATAACCATCTGATGGTAGAGAGATGTCCTAAATGGTCTGGGAAACCATTGGTGAATACTTTTTTTTTTTAGTTTTCTGTGAAGGAAGAGAGTGTTTCTGAGAGAAATCGGCCTGGGACCTAATGCTAGTGATGTGTCCTCTCCACATGAGAGGAATGCTTTCACAGGTGTAACGTGCTCCATTAATTGTTTTCATCTAGAATAACATTTTCCCCGTCTGTTTTATTCCCAAATAAATCTATTGTTTCAGTGCAACTTTTATAAAATGGATGAAAATACTTACCTGAAATGTTTCTGCCAAATTCAGGGTACTCTTTGCTATTGCTCCACTGACCGATCCCATTAAACAACAGATTTCACTTTGGGTCTGACCTTTGCTGTTTGTGAGTACAGAAAGGCTCATCCCTAAGTGGGAGCCCAGAGGTGGTGCTGGATTTTTCGGTGCCATGGAGTGTCAGCCAGCCTGTGACCCACACAGCAGATTCGCCCACCAGCCGCGCTCACGGAAGCGGTGTCGTATAGAAAAAGTCACACTTGAAATACCACAACCTGGCAGAGCTGCTTTGCTAATTAGTGCTCCGTAACCTCCTTCTGGCAGGTTCATGAGGTGCAGCACTGGAAAGCTCGCTCTTACCAGAGACTGGAAAAATTGATTTCGGAAACAGGCTGGTTTGGCTTAATAACAGGTAAATATTTGGTGAATATTTACTGAATATATTACTGAATACTTACTGAAATATATTAATGAATAATCTGGGCTTGTTTAATTAATTCACGTTGGAAAATTGAAAAATGGTGTTTTAGATACCTTTGTATGACTTTGACTTGGACTGTAAATTTTTCTCTTATATTAACTCTACATACTGAGTGCAATAATTTTTCATATTATTTCAGTGGAAATGAGATTTATACCTCAACGCAGCATTGCAATATTTAATTAAAGAGAGCTCTTTTGCTGTTACATGCATTGTCCATAAAAGACAAACTAATTCCAGGGAGCTGCTGGCTCAGTGGGTGCATTTTCATGCATGAAAGGATGAGAGCTTTGTCCATGATGTGTATTACACTACTGGAGTCTTAGAAGATACTTGACCCAGACTCCCATGGCCGACGGGATTAAATTTCTGAATTTTTTTTGTACTTGGTGATAGCTTGAAGGAGAGTTTGTTGTGGCTGCTGTAGCTGTCTGTAGTTTCCTGGCTCTGAACTTTGAATCCAGCCTTCTTAGTGGTCTGTGACAGCCTCTTTTGTAAGTATTTGCATAAGGAGCAGCAGCATGGACCACCTTCTACCTGGCCAGGCAGAGGTGCTACAGCTCTTTTAGTTCCCCTGGAAACAAACAAACTCATCATCTTCTGTGTGAACCTGTGTGGTCTCACGATCCCATTTACTAGAGACCATTATTTCCTCTCCTCCTTTTTCCCCTGTCCAAGGCTGCCAAACTTGTTTGCTTTTTTCATTGCGAGAACATTTCTAAGATTTCTAACAGTAAGATTGTGTTGGTTTGCAGAGCAGCTGGCTTGCAGCCAGCAGAGCATTTTCTGCCTCGTGGCTGTTAACTCCAGTAGCTGGCTAAAGCTCCTGCGTAGAGAGAATCTGTCTCTTGTCAGGCCTGGTTTGTGTGCAGCCTGCACTGAAGGAAAAAGAAAATTTCCGAGGCAACCTAAATTGAAGGAAGATTGCAACCACATACCATTAGAGTTTCCTTCTATCTTTATGTACCAATCCATTAGTCACTAATAATAACCTTCTCAACGCATTGAAAGATGGGAAGGCAGGGAGTTGTGCAGCTGACAATGCTGCAGGTGCATTACTGGCAGCGGTGCAAAACTTGGTCTTTGTCAGTACAGCAGTCGCAAAATAGCCACTCTGATTTTAACACAAGATTTAGCCCTGTAAAATTCCACAAGTCCAAAATTCTGAATTTGATTTTAAAACCTTTGTGGGGTCACCGGGACAAACTCACCTTGCAGCTTCAAAATTACAAAGGGACTAACAATGCAGTAAACAACCTTGATTCTCACTCTCTCTTTCTCTCCTTGTACAACCTTTTAATGACTGTCATTGCTTTAGCTTCAAGAGGTTGTGTGATCCAATTAGGGCAAATTGAATAAGACTGCTTTTATGCTAAAGCGTGAGAAAGTTAATTGAAATCAATCCATGTTCAGTGAAAATGCTGGAGACATCACTGATAATTTAAAGCAATTAAAAGATGTTGTCCTGAAGCAAGACAGAAACATTTAAGTCTAAAAGCCTGTTAAAGAAAACTACCTAAAATATTTAAATGATATTATTCAGGCAAGATGGACTAGGGATAGCTGAAGCAATTAGAAACTGTAAAGCCTAAAATCAGTCATATGTAATCTTCTTTGAGCTGTCTCAAACCATTTGTTTCTTGTAAAGTAATAGGTCTTTTTAAAAATCCCATTTGTGACATTTTGTGAACAAAGGTGTGCTAATGGTAAGAGGCAACACACTTGAAGATCTCCCATTCTTTTTTATGGGCTATTGTAGTTTACGTGTTTTCCTGATACATGACACGTTGTGGATGCAAAAAAAATTTAATTTGATAGATGTGAATGTTAAAATCAAGGTCTTTTGGCCTTACTAAATTCATAAACGTAACAGGGTAAAGATGATGATGGTTTTCCTTTCTGAAGGGCCTATATCTATCACAATCTACTGGTGTGACTTGCTGAGGGGATGAGAATTCAGAGCTTCACAGTTCTCATTTAGAAGTTTCTAGTACAAGAAATCGGATACAGTAAAGAATAGAACCCAAAAAACTTGAAATATTATCTGCAGTAGGTCATCTTATTGTTGTTTATATTTAGCCTCTGGAAGAGACATGATGGAGTTGATTGTAGTCCCTCCCAGCTCTAGCATGACTTGTGCTGTTCAGTGAAGAAGTTTAGTGACCATGATACAATAGTCATACTGTACAGACATGAAATTGTATGAAAGATTAATTCTGTAAGATATACTATAGGCACGGAATGAAGACAGCTAAAATTAATCTGCCAAATACTACTAGTTATCTTTTATGGTCTGTCACAGCTTGTTATTGCAGATTTGTATAAATCTTGGTCTTGGCAGATTCTTTCTTGGCCATAGTTAAACATGGAAGTTTAGAAGGACTGATTCTGAGTCAGTAGCACAATAGATGTGTCTTGCCAAGGGTTCTTAAGAATTTAGATAATTTTTTACTTGTTACATGTGTGTTCCAATCCCTGATTATCCCTTTTTGTGTTCAGTCCTAGTTCCTGCGTATGGTTTGTGGCACCTCTGATGCTCATGATCATCTACGAACCCCAAAGGGCTG